>PVJD01001584.1:0-89017 GCA_004026545.1 Mormoops blainvillei | reverse complement strand
AAGCCACACAGCTTTCAGGTGTTGAATTAACCCCTCCCCCGTCTCCCCAGAATGTCCTCACCAGGCTTCGCCACCCCCAGCCCTTCCTTGCCCGCCTGAGTGCTCACTGCGGACCCTGTACCACAGGCTTCTGGGTCCCCACTTGGGACTTCTCTCCAGCTCGTCATAAACAGCTGGACTCAGAAACTTGAAACATGGTCAGGAGAGGAATTTTGGGCCCACAGGAGGGAGACTTACTTTTTTTCTTTTCTTTTCGTTTCTTTTCTTTTCTTTTCTTTTCTTTTCTTTTCTTTTCTTTCTTTCTTTCTTTCTTTCTTTCCTTCCTTCTTTCTTTTTTTGGAGGCTCACAGTAATAGGGATAAAGTTTTTATATGGTACTTCCTAGTGTATAATAGGATTAATTCAGTGAAGATTAACCATGCTGAAGAATTGGCTGAAGAATTACAATGTGGTCCTGGATATTGGATTCTAGTAAATGCATGTCCGTCAGCTGCAAAACTATCATGGCAAATGAAAGTTTAATTTAAAGCTTAATTACATCAAACCCCAGGTCCCCGTAGCTTGGGTTTTTTGGTTTACGGGGGAAACTATTGTTTACAATGTGTTTCTCCTTAAAATGACCTTTAAATTATTGTCATCGTTCTTGCCATCATCCTCGTCGATCCCCTCCGTCTAAATTACATAGCCGTAGTGTTTCTCATATGCATATTATAAAAATCACTTCAAACTTTAATACTCGTAGAGTTTTAGGAGCTGTGATTTTTCAAGCTTTAATAGTGAAGATGGTGCAGAGCTCAAAAAGGAAAATCACATTATACCTAACATAATTCCTAAAATGATGTAAGACTCTTTTTGTAATTCAGGCTTTCTAATTGTAGCCGTAACAGTATTAATATGTAGATACACCAGAGGTTTCTGCGCTTGCGCTTTCTGAACATTATCTTCCATGAATCCTCCGAGCATTTTTATTTTATTTAATTTATTATGCCTTTTGTTCTCCGAGTAAGAGGCTGTAGCGAAACAGTCAGGATCCCCCATACCCTGAATATCTTTCTAAGTTTGAAAACTTTATTTAATCAACTTCATCTGTCATTGCATCTTGTTGAGTAATGTTAAACATTCTCTAAATAATCCATCAGCTTTGTCTCTATTTTGTCCCACATGGCCCTGGCCATGTTCCACCTCTAATTGATTACCAAGAGTGCCCCTTAGACTGGCACCGTGTGTCACACTCTGTGTCTAGATCAAAGGCACTGTTCCTGGCCAACTTGTCTCCACAGCTCATTGATCTCTCTCTGGAGAAAGGCTGGTGTGTCTCCTTACGGAGTCCTTCCTTGAATGATTTAAAACTTGATGCTGAGCTATATAAAGTCCTGTCTGGATAGCTGCGTCTTACAGAGTGAGAGTCACGCTGAAAGGCACCATTTCCAGGTTTGCGAAAAGGACATGCTGTCCTGCTCTTCACGCAGGAGCTCCGTCCACCGTTGCCTCTTGCGCCGGACAGAATCAGCCAATCCCGACCATGTGAAAACAAAGGCTCAGAGAGAATGAAGGCGTCCTCGTGCTAGTGTACACTCAGGAAGTAGGCTTGCCCTGTCCTTTCGAGAATTAGGCAGACCCCAGCTTTCTGGCTTTTTTAAAAGGAAATTTCTACGAATTTTCTGAAAGTAGTAGTGTTGTGAGGACAGGATTTGGGCTGTGTTGGTGGAGACTGTGACTCTTTGAGTGGAATGACCCCAAGGTCACGAAGTCACTACCATCTCTTGATGGGCTTCATAAGGCTCTTCTGCCCCTGGAGTGGTTCTGGACATGACTCGGGGGATGAGATGGTTGAAGACGGCAGCATTGGGCATTAGAGAGGCCCGCCAGCTTCCGCCCCGAGAGGGTCCTGACACCGGCTCCATAGCCCGAAGACAACCCTCGTCCCCACCACACTGGGGACACTGGGGCAGTAGAAGAAAGGTCGCTTGATCTTATACTTCATCTTAAGCTTGAGTAGAACCCAGTGGGGAGACATGATGTAAGGGCAACATTGTCATTTTTTAATAAATGAAATAATCTCTAGTCATATGAATGAATTAGTATTTTGTAGTTAAGCCCTATTAATATTTCTCCATTGTTTTATAATAGGGGCGTCGAAGGTGGTCAGCATTTACCATCACTTTGAAAAATGATAAAACTTAAAATTAGGTTAAATTATGTAGACATTTGCTTTTTCTCAAAAGAACATATTGAATATGTATGCCACCGAGGCGTTGTGATATTGTGGTTTATAATGAGAGAATAAACATTGGGTCTTCAGTGTCATTCCTGGCACAGAGCCCCTAACACCCCTGCTGAGTGTAAAGGGCAACAAAGATGTCTTTGCTTATCTTCACGAGGTGACTTCAAAGAGCCTCTCGGTCACCTCGGGTTGGCTAGTGGGACCAACCCTATAATTAGAGGATGGGAACTTTCCCGCTGCCCTGACCTCTGAGGAGGGGAGAGGTTCTGAACCAGTTCCCCAAAACCGATGATTCAGTCGGTCTTGCCCATGTAAAGAAACCGCCATGAAAACAAACAGACAAACAAACAAAGCGAAGAATGGGATTCAAGGAGCTTCCAGGCTGGTGGACGTGTGGAGATTCAGGGAAAATCACGCCCTCGGGGAGCATGGGATCTCTGCACCCCTTCCCACCTACCTCGCCCTGGGCATCTGTGCCATCTGTTCCTGGGTTATATCCTCTTATAATAAGCCAGTGATCTAGTAAGTGAGCTGTTAGAGTTCTGTGAGCCATTCTACCAAAGTAATCAAACCTGAGGAAGGTGTCATTGGAACCTCCTATCCCTAGCTGGCTGATCGGAAGCACAGGTGACAACCTGGACTTGCAGTCGGAGTCTTAAGTGAGCTGGGGCATCCTGTGGGACCGAGCCCCGAACCTGTGGGATCTGACGCTGTCTCCCAGAAGATGGTGTAAGAATCGGGTTGTTTGATGATGCGGGAAAACACACGTGGGAAAGGGTGTCAGAATCAGAGACATTCATTTAGAATTTAAAATAGCTGGAAGTAGAAGTTTGCGTATCCAAAGCCCCAGTCCTCTAAGCTTTAATTTCTCACAAAAGTGTATGGAGACCAGTCTCTATAAAGATTTGTTGGGTGAGGAAAAGGGAAGGGGGTAGAAGTGCTAACTCTCGTTTTTAAAATATTCTAATTATGATGATAAATTTATATAATTCATATTTTACAAAAAAAGAAGCACATCAGAAATAAAAACATATTTATAGTAGATCTTAATTTTATGAGATGGAATTATTTTTAAAAATTAACCTCTTTGGTTCAAACTCCTATGGCCTAGGGGTGAACATTTTTGGAAAGTTTGATAAAATTCCACTCGGCCACTTTAAAGTGCTCCAAGTTTGTGGGGGAGGTAAATAAGATGAGAAATAGTTGGAAAACAGTATATTTCATCAGTTAAGAAAATTTAAGATGCTCACAGATAACTCAGAAGCTTTCACTTTAAAAGTCAGTCTGGTTGTGAATGTTAATGTATTCTCAAATTCATGGTTTGCTTTTAGAACAGAAGTGCTCTTAATTCTGCACTGAGCTCGTACATGGGTTTATTTCTTACAGCTTCTTATTTTCCTAAGTTTTTCTTTTTCAAAGGTAAAATAAAAGAACTAGAAAATAGAGTACTACGGCAAGAACTCGAGGCCAGGTAGTGTTGATGGCAAATCAGAGAAAAAGGTACAATAGTATTTGTTTTTTGATATCATGGATGGATGGATGGATGGATGGATGAATGAATGGGAGTTATTCCCAATCACACATAACCATTCAGGAAAAAAATGAAAATACAAGTAAGTGAAAGTGACATTATTCTGAAGAAAGCTTATTATTAATAAAGAAAAGGAAAGGGATTCACAACCGCTTGACCACTGAGGATCTGCTTCATGCCCCAGCCATTCAGATGAGAATCAAGAACCATAAACAACCTCTTACTGTTAGAGAGGTGAGAACGTGGCCATCGGGAAGCTGGTGGGTCACAGTGAAAAGGAAGAGAAGTGTCTTGACTTTCATAAAGTAAAAGGTTTACTATTCATGAAGTTATTAAAAACAAGTTTTCTAATCATGCTGAGCAAAGAAAATCTAACGATTAAGCGTTCGCTTCCAAATTCCTAATTGTTAGTGGCCATTTTCTATTTTCTACTTGAGGATTTCATGACTTCGGTAGTCTGAGAGTTTAATGGAGTTCACAAACTTTGGGGAAATTATTTTAATACATACAGTTTTATTCATATTTTTATAGCCCAGAGCCCTCATCACATGCCTACAGTTTGGTGGTCCGAAAGTTTTTTCATAAATCTGTGGCGACCGGAACCCGCTTGAGGTGATCTATAGCCTCTACCTTTCCACTCACTGTGAATGTCCATGTGTTTACAACAGAAGTAGCAAAGGGTTCGATTGCTCCATGCTGTGTCTGACCCTTTCGTAGCATTATCTACCATATTTCTGCGTGAAATGAGAACAGTTCTGATTTCTGTAATCCATTGGCCCCCAAGGTTTTGGGTAAAGCATTGTAGAATGAATGGTACCTGGCTGACACTCACTGGCCCTAATTCTGCTCTCTCTAGCACCACACAGATAAATCCAGTCCCTGTTTATGTGATCGGTTTTCAAATATTTGAGGTTACCTGTGAACATGCTGTCAGGTTTTCCAGTGCCTGGTCTTTTGTTGTTCCGGGATCTCCTTGGACTTCCTGGCTTCCTTTGACTCCCCACTCAGCCTTCCCATTTGGCATTTCAGCAGTGCCCTCATTGAAACCAAGCCGGCACAACAGATTACACTTTTTACCACTCCCAGTATCAGCAAGACCACACTCTTCACCTTTGTTGCTCTGGGAGAAATTTCCAAGCTGGACTATTTAAAAATCCGTTTTCTCCCACCTGAAGTAGACTCTCTAAGAAGTGGCTGTTCTGAGACAAATCCTGGGACACAGGAGGGGAATGGCAAATAAAGAATGTTTTTATTCACCTTTTCCTTTTTGTTTGTAATCATTCCTTAGAGTGCCTTCTTCCACCCTCTCTCAACCCTGAATACACCACGTGTGCACACTTCACTGGGAACGTGCGGAATTATCTACCTACTTTGCTGAGACCCTTCAGGAAGTATTTATTAAGTAGCTACTATGTGGCAGGCACGAGCCATGGAACAAAACCAGATCCTTGTCCTCTGCAACTTACATTATAATAAGGAGAAACTGACTATCAATAAACATACACTGGGTGCGGTTGTGGACCAAGATGAAAAATAAAGTAGGGCAATGGGAAGAGAGTTGTGGGAGGTGATGGTGTCGTATATAAGCTAGCCAGGCAGCATGTGTCTGAGAAGCGAGGTATCGCAGAAAGTGGGAGCATAAACCAGTGAGCATATTAAGGTGGAATGTTCCAGACAGGGAGCAGCAAGTACGGAACCTGAAGAAAGGAGTGTTTAGAGGGGAAGTTAGAGTGGTCGGAATAGAGTGAGCAAGAGGAGAGAGGAAGAGGGCCAAGTGTAGAGGGCGTGATGCTGGGGCTCGATTGTGCAGCCTGGTGGACCAGGGGGAGAAGGGGCTTCAGAAAGGAGGGATTAGAGGAAGACCCATGCGAAATGCAGTTCCTGCCTGTGTGAAGGAGAAGAGGGCTGGGAGCAGCCCTTTGGATTTGGGGACTCGGAGGAATCGGTGACATCCACAAGAGCCATCTCTATCCAATAGATAGGGACAGACACTGGATCAGAGAGGAGCGGAGACAGTGGGCACGGTGCCCACAGGCAACTCTTTTGAGGAGTGTGTACTTCTGAAGGGTCACAGAGAAAAGGTCTTGCTGGAGGGGAAAGTGGATTAAGGAATTTTTTTGTTTTGGTACTGAGATAAACAACATGTTTCTGTCCAGTTAGGAATAATCCAGTAGAGGAAAAACTGTGACCCTTGTTCTGCCTTTAATATGTGTGTTTTTCCTTGATCCCATTTCTGCCTTGTATCTCCCACATCTTCCTCCTTAATTAAGCCATTCTTCCTCTTACATAACTCTAAGCCGTTATGATATAAATAGCTTTGTTTTACTCTTTTATGAGTTTTACAGGGAGGAAATACGATAAACTCTGTATAAACGAATTCCTATGTCTAAAAGCCCTTGAATTCCCCACCAAAAAAAAAAAAAAAATCTTTCTCAAAACATAGGATCTAAGCTATTCATACATATTGTCCTTGCTGGAGAAGTGTCAACATATAAACCATAGTGTAAGTACCCACGGAACTTAATTTGAGATCTCACTCGCTATAATCAAAAACTTTTCTGAACCATATGTAAAATCGCCGAGATTAAAAAAAAAAAAATCTTAACACAGGTGGAAATAGTAAAGGTAAAATTTAGTAAATGTAAATAAAAAAGGATGTTTGCATGAAAAAATGTCAGCTGTAGTAACCAACACTATTTTCCCGTAATAAAATGTGAACTCTGCTGTCAAATGTGATTGTATAATAGTTTTGACCATCATGCATCACAGGATCATTTCTACTGTCATAAGTTTGTGGAACCAGGGAGTGTCACTTCACCATTTCATTGAGAATACCTAAAAGTCCTCAGTATCTACAGAAAGAACATGGTCATTCTAACAGGACTTTTTTAAAAAAGGCAGTTCAGCTGAGCTCCTTTTGTAAATTTCCATGTAAATCCACATCTAATGTTGAATAAAAATCGTCACTACTACGTGATCTAGGAGAAAAACCCAGGCTTTTCCCCCCTGAATCAGAGATTTCAAAAAATACGTTCATCGGAAGCTTAAAACTTCTAACACATATATGAACCTAAATATTCCTAGTAAAGTGACTATTAAATGCCTATCATCTAAGCATTTTAAAAAGCTCTAACCAGCACATTCTAGATTTGCCACCGTTTTCTGATAGCATGTTAAATTCCTGTGGGAGATTATGAAAGAAGGCTAATCTTGGTTTGACAGAATATAATTCAGGCTCACGATTTACGCAATGGAATGTGAGCTTGGCTGTTTACTCATGTGGTTCATGAAGCGAATTTTTTCCCCTTCTTTGCCAGCATGGAAATGTCAGTATTTCTAGCACTAGTCAGAAACTAGCCACCTACTCAGTGCTGTTCCGTTGATTATCTCGATTGGAGATAATCGAGGAAATATGCCAACTGTCCTCGAGTTTTCGGAGCTGTATCCCTGTACCAGATTAGATCACCAAAACGCAACAGGACAGCCTCAAAGTGCACATCGACGTCTCTGTCCTCAGAAATGCTTCACCAAGTTCAAGTTTAAAAATTAATCTCAGTTTATATTGAGGATTTGTGTTTTTTCCAAAGGACACTGGAGAAATGTCTGTGTCTCCTCTATTTTCAGATTTGTACTGACAACAGCTCACATCTCCTATTTAGCGAGCTACGTCAAAAAATTCTTCCTAGAAATGAGAATCAAGAAACTGCGGTGGTAGTTTTGTTTTCTCTGGGCAATTGTACGCGCTTTCCTCTCTCAAAGGTGAACACTACAGCCCATTGTGTTTCTATTACGACTTTTCCTTGACTAGAGTTCAGAATTTGCCCAATGCCAGTACTTCTCCCCACCAGCTGATAAAGCACATGACTGTTGTTTCTAAATAGTTTCTTTACAAAAATCATTTTAAACTGCCACAGTGTATCTTCAGAGTTTTCAAAGATTTAGAGTCAAGTATCTCTAAGTAAATAGAAATAAAAATAATAAGCAATATACAATAATGAATGTGAATATATAAATAGAAGATCAATATAGATATGGGAAGGTAAATGAGTATATAGAGTAAGTAAATAGAAAGAGGAGACACTGATGGTTGTCTGTTTTGTCTCCCCCACATTTGCGCTGTGAGAGTCAGCATGGCACAGTGGTTAAAGCCAGAGCTGTGGGGGTCGGATGTCTGTGTTTACCTGGATCTGAACCACAGACCTGCCACACACTGGTGTAGGACCCCACCAAGCAAGTAATTCGACCATTTTAAGTTTCTGTTTCCTCATTGTAAGAGTTGCATAACGACAGCACCTCACGGGGTTTTTACAAGATTTGGAAGGAATAAAATCTGTAAACATTCTCAGCTCAGTGCTTGGTACGTAGTCCCCGGTGAGTGCAACTGCTCTTGCGATGAGCCAGGCACCACACTCACCGTGAGGCATGGAGAGGAAAGACATTCCGCGCCCTGCCTTCAGGGCGCTAACACTGTGATGTCTTTTAGGATTCTCATTTTGTGGAAGCTCTCTAAAGGGAAAGAGATATTGAACGTGGGGAATAAATGTAAGATGCTCTGTCCCGTGATTTGGTACCCTTTCTAATTCCGTGGAAAGAGCACACACTCTGAAGTCAGCCAGGTCTGGATTTTCTCATTCACTCTTCTGTCGCGTGATCTCAGGAACCTCTTTGAGCCTCAAGCTCCTTGTCCCTAAAATAGCGTGACAGCATCTCTCATGCTTGGTTGCCAAGTGGTTGAATAAGACGTGCACATGGAATACCCACTGCCTAGGGGCACCCCACGGGCTCACCACAGATGTTAATGTTCTTCAAATAAAAGAGCTGGTCAGGCATTTTTGAACATCTGTGATTGCTAGGACAATTTTCTCTGTTCTCAGACTAAAACAGCCTTTATAATTCTACCTGTTGATTGTGCTCCGAACTCCTTCAACGTGATGCCCTTTAAAACGAGAACATGGCCATGCTAAAGTCACCCTTTGTCTTCCTTGGGCACATTTGACTATTGTAAATTCACCTGCGTATCCTCTCTTCTAGCCATCATTTCTCTGTCTAGCCTGCACACATCCAATTAGAGAGTCTTTAACTGCTTTGTTGAAATGAAGATCTATGACATCTACGTAATTTATCTTCTCCACTAACCTAGGAATTAAAGTTAGTGCAACAAGTGTGACACAGTTTCACGGGGAATCCTTATAGGCCACTAATGTTTCATATCGTGATCCAAAATTAGCTTTTCTATAAGATTGAAGAAAGTGAGTATGATAACCTATTTCATAACTTTATATTTCATGTACACTCATTCAAACTAAATTATTATTTATGGATGGAATTGTACCAGTAAATCAGTAAATTCTATGTACAAATCAAATAAAAGCCCACATAGCTTACTCAGCAAGTGAATTGAACCTACAGACTTATTGCTGAAGAGTTCACCAGAAGAAAGAGGCAAAAAAATGAGAGATGTAGATCTCAGCTCTAGCTCTGTGCCCAGATTTACCCGTGTCATAGTCCAGCTTAATTTTAATTTTCCTATTCATCATCCTTCATTCATTGAGTCAATTATTTTTCAAACATCCAGTGAATACTTACTTGTGTGAGGTTTATTATTCTTGATAATGTAAAAGTGGATATACATGATCCCTCATCTCAAGGAACTTCCTATTCAACAAAGCACACATACAGATAAAGGACGAGCCATGCCATTTGCAGCAACGTGGATGGGTCTAGATGCTGCTATGCTCAGTGAAATACATTAGGCAGAGAAAGACAAATACTGTATAAAACAAACAAAACCAAAACAGACTCATAGAAACAGAGACCAAAGCGCCGATTACCAGAAGGGAAGGGGGATGGATGGAAAAGGGAAGGGGAATTTAATTGATAACATTGTGATAAGTTTATCTGGTGACAGATGATTACTAGAATTAGTGGGGTGATCAGATTGTAAAGTATAAAACTGTCAAATTACTACACTGTACACCTGAAACTAACATAATCAATATAAGATCATATACTAACTATACTTAAATAAAATATAGATTTGAAAATATAAAATAAAACTTTGAACCAAATTATGCAAAAGCAAGCCTACCATGGTCAGGTATACTTTCCATAGAAAGGGAATTTTGAGCTTAACTTGCAGGACCTATGGGAGGAACAGAAAATGGGTAGACCCAGGGGAACAGATGTATCAAAGGCCCCCCGGGGGTGGGGGCAGCATGGTTCTGCGTGGTTCAGCTCAGGGAACATTGTAGACACCAAGGAGAAATTAGGTTGGTTGGCAATGGCCTTGAATACCTCCCTAAGGAACTTAAACAATTTTTTCTTGGCAAAGGAACAGGTGGCTCAAATGATTCCCATGTTGAGGGCATTTGTGAATGATGGGTTAAATTTATGGGGGATGCAGCAGTGGTCAAAGCGATGGAAGGAGGAGATTTGGGGGGAAAAATCAGGGACAATGGAATTAGAGATGTTGAGGCAGATTTTAAAATCATGACAAAGGAATAATTAATAACAGAACTTGTTAACTATGTGCACATGCACAGAGGGGTGAGGAGGGGTGGGGGACAGAAAGCCTTGAGCGCGTGAGCGATGATGTTCTTTGCCGAGGGCGAGCAAAGAGGAGAGTGATGTCCCCTAGGCCAGGGAGCGTGAGGTGGCAGAAGGTCAGAGCTCCAAGTACGGACCTGAAAGGCTTCAGCGTAGGAACCGCGGAGTGGAGATTTCCTATGAAATCAGAGTCAAGATGAGAGGCAAGATTAGAGCCCCGGGAGGAAAAATAACATTGGAGGGGAAGTTTAATAATTAAGAAACAGCAAAAGAGATTAAGAAAGCATCTTCAGAAAGATAGTTGGGAAACTCAGAAGTACTCTGGAGACCAAAGGGTAAGAGAATTAAAAGACTAGTTGACCTTTCAGCCATGAGCATGGTGGGAGACCTGGAAGCTGGTGGGCGTGCCGGCCAGGAAAGTACTGACAGCTCTTTGATTCAGCGGAGAGGTTGATGGGAAGGATTTGTGTGTGTGTGTGTGTGTGTGTGTGTGTGTGTGTGTGTGGTTTTTGTGGTGTTTGCTTTGAAATAAGAGCCCAGCATGCAGCCATACCCATCTTTCCTCATTTATAACCATTCCAAAACTATGGGGAAAGGTGTTTTTTCTGAGTGTTTATCCATGAATTATAATGCTCTGCCCTTATAGAATCTTACACAGTCATTCCTGAGATCAGACGATAGGGAATTTGCTTGGTTGAATAAGTTTTCTTAAAATTCACCTGGTTTTACCCGCGTATACATCACAAAAAACAGTTTCAAGAAATACTGATGTCTGTTATTGGCTTTATGTTCAAAATGTATTTGGAGTTTTTAGGTTAGAAACATAGAATATGTGTATCTGGCTGTCACGGAACCCTGGGTTTTAGGCTAAGGGTATTCCTCAAAGTTCAACTCAAATTGTTGATGGAAGGGGTGGGCTTGCACCATGCCTCAGGGCTGCCCAGCACGTCCTTCCTCAGCTCCGAATGTCCATTTCAGGGCCATGGTTCTGTCATATCAAGAAGCTCAAAGGTGTCTGTTTTTTGTTTTAAATGTTGATTTCCTCAAGTCAGGGGCTACTTTGTGTTTGCCCCAGTGGCTCCCCGTAATCGTGCGAGGTGCCAATGCAATGTTCGCTCTGAAAAAGCCAGAGACGGTGGGTGACGAAATTCAGAAACTCAAACTCAAACCCAGAAGTACGTGCCTGAGGACAATTAAGTTCTTTTTACCTGGAATAATAAGTGACATTTTGGTGGATGTTTCCCTTGTAGCTTCAGGGGTTTTGTGGTTTGGGGTGTGTATATATATTTTAAATCATTGAGGTTGATACCAGAGAAAAGACAGAGCCAGGGGTAAACTCCCCCAAATCACCTTTAAATCCACAAGGTGTGTGATATCTACTCTGTCTTTACCTGGAGAGAGACCCAGAGCTTCAAAGCTGGTGCTTCTACTCCTCACAAACCTTTGTCTAGAGTCTCTTTCCCCTCCCTCCCTCTCTTTTTTGGGTTAAAAAATTGTGAGGTCATAGGCAAGCACGATGGTGTTGTGTTTCAGCGAAGCACCTTGTGAACTGGTGCTAATGATAATTATGGCTACTCTTATTATTAGAAGGACCATCCCCACTGCGTGGGGACCTCAGATGTGTGATGTCCCAGTACCAGGCTGTACTTGAACCTCTCACAGGCTGGAGACAATGGTAACACTCAGGCTTCTCCCAGCAAGCCGAGTTGGAGCCAGCAGGAAATGAATCTGTCTGCCACAGATACTTATTTAGACAAAATTATTAATGTTTCGTGGCAGAAAAGTGGCTCAGCTTCTCATTCGACTGCATGATGAGAGCATATCTATTTTCTTGATCAGATTGTGGCCAGCCTGGCTTTTGCACTAGAAAGTAGATAAAAATTGTTCCGTCTGAAGGCTGCAGGGACATCTGGTTTCTTTTCTCTGTATCTGTGCTAGAGAGTATCTCCCTTATTCATCTCACAAACTGTCTTTAAACTTAATCACACTGAACTTTCTGTATATGTTTGTGGGACAATGAGGGGGCCTGAGGCTAGGGAGGGGAGGTACAGAGAAAAACGCGTCTTTATTAGGAGAGAAATAAGAAGCCATAATCTTTGTTTAGAATAATCCTTAGTATAAATGCACCCAGCTATATTAAGGATGACATTTGAGAAACTTTTCATTTTGAAAAATACCAAAATAAAAATAGTAATTGGAATTTAAACGAGTGTCACCTACCTGTCTTCTCCATAGTATAAACCTTAAATTAAAAATATTCTCAACAAAAGTATTTTTCGTCCTTCCACCTACCTCTGTCTTCTCTGTAATATAAGCCTTCATTTAAAAATATTCTCATTCTTTTGGACTCAGATTTTCTGTGCTTAGTAACTTATTTCTAAGCTTAATATCTTAAAACCAAATGAAGTTGTTACAACTTAGAATATTTGTATGTGAGGAATAAAAACTCTACATTGACACATCGACATTTAATTAGTTTCCTTTAGGTTGCATATACAACTTTCTTTTTAAAAGATAAGTTTAATACAAGAGTTTTTAAAAGTAAACTTAAGCTTTAATACTTAAAGGTGTTGTATTTTCCTCTGGTCATTTCTGCCCTTTAGAACAACTGCAAAGGAGGGGTAACCTCTGTCACATTTCTCACAAAACCCTTCACTTGCTACCCTGAACGTGGTTCCCCGTAGCATTACAAACTCTGCATCATTGCCAGTGAATGGTGTCACACTTTTTTACCTCGATGAGCTTGAACTTCAGGTTTCACAGTCATTCCAGCGTTACTTTCCACCTTGATGGACACACTGCTGAGCACGCAGGTTGGGTGGTGCAATATGACTCAGGTATGCGCTGTCTTAGAATCTTACACCCCTAGACATTTAGAACAGTAAAGCCCTGTGTATCTGTACGTCAGACGCCTGGCCGCCGTCCCCTTCGACACAGCTGTGAAGCCTGAAGTATGTGGGAAGTGGGGAGTGTGGGGAAAGTCCAGTGGCGGCTGAAATTACTTACGGCCTCCAAGTCCGGGAACTCTGTTCATTTGGTTAGGACTGAACTCAGAGTCTTGGCTCCAACTTGAGGCTCATTTAAATTAGCTGTGTTATCCCGCTCTCCCCTCTAAAGAAGATACAAATTGTTCAAAGCCGATCAAGGTAGGCATGCTGGTACTAGCTGGAAGTGACCATATCTCACCTGCCATCCTAGAAACAAAGAGAAAACTTAAAAAGCAGACACAGGGTACAGTGCAGCGAAGTACTAAGTGTTGGGTCAGCATGTGGACGGGCTGCTGTGTACATCCCAGAAGGCCTTCGGGTGGCCCTTTGTGAGCACGTGACAATGGTGACGTGAGCTGTGACGATCACTGGCCGTCAAGTATAAGTTAAATCATTCCATTTATTTAAGAAAGAGAAAAGTTTACCCTAAATCTAATATAACTAATATAATATATGCCATCTATACTTAAATTTTCAAAAAGAAGAGAAAGTTTAATTTTTTTTTTTTTCCAAAAAGATTTCATTCAAAATTGGTTGTCCAGAGATGGGTCCCTGCAGGGAGCAAACTTCCGTTTCCTGGGCATTACACAGGGTTTTCTCGACCATGGCCAGAGCGAAACTTTGCTTGTGACAAAAATTGCTCAAACTGGGCACCTACCCTGTTTGCCAGATCTGATCTTGAGTGTTTTATTTCCCATAATCAAGTTATCCCTTAAAAGATACTGCCTTGTAGTCGCTGATTACTTTTGGTCCTCCGTTTACGAGATAAGTACATACTTTTGAAACTTATTCATGGTAGTTTTGTTTCTGAAGTTTCCGAGACAATAAAAGATATTACAACAAACTTTATAGGCCTTCTCTACCAGTTAGCATCCTCCTGTCTAAAAGATAATGCTACATTTCTGGTGTTTTAGCCTCTGCTTTCTGTGTTGTTGTTTCTCCAAAACCACGAAAAGTGCCAAGTGAAAAGGTTCCATTACCATGTGATTTGCTTTTGTTCGTATTTTTCCTCCTGTTATCTAGATTGGAAGTTGCAGTCAGCCTGTCCAAGATGTCATCCAAACATTCTCACTTCCCTTTTTAGTTCTCAGAGTGGGTGAAGTGTTGGGCAGCACAGGCCCCACCATCACCCGTGCGCGACTGCACCCACGTTAGAAAGGACACACCTTTGTGAATCGCGCGCACCACGTCTGTCCCTGCTCGCCACCCGTGGGCCCCACCCACGCTGGAATTAAAACTCAAGCACAGGCAAAGTTTGGAAGCCAAGGGCTGTCTTCTTCAAACCAACTATGTTTTCCTCCTCCGCGAAAACAGAATGTTGTGTTTCTTTATAAATGAAGTATGGCCCCTCTCCCAACAGAACATATTGGTCATTTCTGTTTATTAGTTGAAATGTCATCGCCACCATTCCTTTTCACTTAAAGCCTTTCATGTCTAGTTGTGAGATGAACATCATTTTCCTGCTCAGTTTAAGAAACTGTGGGCATTGGTGAATGAGGGATGAGGCGGGAAGGCAAGAGGATGGAACCCAGACAAGTGGTTACTCAACAGGCCTGAGCTCGCAGCTGACAATCCCACTGGAGTCACCCAGGAGGCCAAGAAGGAGACGCTGGGATGGACGGCTGGGCTCGGGCCCTCCACCCTGGCTTCTCCCTCATTATTTTCACTTCTGCCGACTCTGGCAGTGTGCCTCACCTCCGGGGCCCATTTCTTCCTTCGTGCCTAAAGTATGGAAAAAATTTCTTGTCATCAGAATTTTGTTGAAATGAAATTGGCATTTGGAAGAAGCAACATTTGTCTCGGAGGGGTGGGACTCACAAAGTGCTGAAGTGAGCGACTCTTTGTGGTCTGGGGTTGTGACCTCTGTGTTTACAGTCTTACTGTGAAGTGGAGAGGGCTGAGGAAGCATGGTTGTCCGAGGGCTCGGCGTGGCCACCCAGTCCGGGTTTCGGGAAGAACACCCAGGTTCCAGGGGTGCTGTTCCTCCAAGTGTCACCCACTGGCCGCCTCCCTCAGATTAATCTGGGTGCTGCTTATAAATGCATTTCCAAGGGACTAAAGCAAAACAGAGAAGAGTAGGCCTGGGGAACTGCATTTTAAAGAATGGTTTTTTAATTGATTTTTTTTTTTTTTTTTAAGACAGAGTGAGGGAGGGAGAGAGAAAGAAACATCAATCTGTTGTTCCACTTAGTGGTGCATTCATTGGTTGATTCTTGTACGAGCCCTGACCGGGGATCGAACTGGCAACCTTGGTGTTACTGGGACGATGCTCTAACCAACTGAGCTACCCAACCAGGGCCCTGAAGAACTGCATTTTAATAAATTCTCAATGACTCTTCGCCTAAATTTGGAGAGTAACTGCTCAAGCTTGCGATGCTCAAAGTTCCCAGCTCCCCAGATCACGTGTGTATCTGGAGGTGCTCTGGCTACAGGGACTGACCAGCCATCCTCCACGTAAGAAACTGAATCAGAAAACAGGAAGTCCGCTCCACCATCGGCCTCTTAGTCATGTGGGGATCCCACAGCAGCTCTTTCAGCTTTGGCCTTCGTATTTACTATTCTGTATAGAGCACTGTGCTTTCGCCCTCAGTACCACTCCCCCTTTCAAGAAATGTATGAGAAATTAGAATTTATCTTTGAAACAAGGCTTGGCTGTCAACCTGCTCCAGAAAGATTACCGTAAGCCCTGCCCGCCGCCCCCAGTCACCTCCTCTGGGACACGGCTGGACCTCTACAAACGAAGGCGGTTGTGCTCTGTGCACCAGTGCAGTCTACTTGCTTATGCGTGTGTCTGTCCTATTAGACGGTGAATTTAATTGTCCTTATAAAATTGAGCTGATCCCAGGGCCTGACCTCGAGTTACTTCTCCATAAATGATTGTCAAATAAATGGATGAGCTCAATGATCTTGTGAGGGCTCGTTGATGAGCATTCTTTTAAGTTGTTATCATCTCTGCTGCTAGGAATGGCTGAATTTGTTTCTGTGTAAAATAAATACGTGTATTAGCCTCGGCTTCCTGTGATCCTTACAAAAATGTGTTTTAAGAACAAGGTAAATAAGATAGTGAGAAAATTAAGATGGTGATCTAAAGATTTGGTGAGCTAAATACTTGTGAAGTACATATTCATAAATGTCACAAAATGCTTTAAAGTGCTCCAAGTAAATTTAAGAGACCATCGACTGGATTTTGGCTAAGTGCTCAAAAACAAAGTTTCCTTAATTCCCTGTCCAAATACTGCAACTTAAATTTACTGATAGTTGTTTTAGGGAAAATGGGGACCCTGCAATCCTCAGTTTGTTATAAAGAAAATATTTTTGTCTTCAAATGTTTGGAGGGAAGATTAAAGGCAATTTATGGCTTGGGTAGAAAGTAATAAATGTGTTAACAATGGAGTGTCTTCTCAATTGTCATCATTTTCGGGAATTGCTAACAATATCAATCCTGTGGGCATTTTATGTCTTAAAGGAATTGCTTTCATTTGTCACACTTTAAGGTTATAACATCGACCTCGCAGCTCCTGTACTGGATTAATTGTTCCATTGTATTGTTTGAAAACAGGGATTCACTCAGCTATGCAGGAAATGAATTCTCTCATTAGCTCTGTTGCCACAGGGCTCAAGAAATAGATTTATAATTTATTTCTTTGAGGAAATAGGCTTCAAGATATACATATAAAGTCTTTTATTAAGATGTCGTGGCCTGTTTACATTCTTCAGAAATACTCCATTTTTACTTCCCAAGATAAATCATAATAACAAAATATAATTAACCTGATAGGTTGCTTTCCTTCTTATGGTACCTCCTTTTATTAGTAGAATTTCAGTTGATAGATTTCTTATGATATATTTAAAATAATCATGATAACTGTTTATAATATTTTTAATTTTAGAAAAGAGTCTTTAAATCCTTTTTCTCTCTGCAGAACTCTGTGCAGTAATAATAGTAGTAACTATTACATGTTATTGATCCCTTTTATTGCTTGAGGGGGGATACAAGCCTCCGTGGTATCGGGATGTTACCTGGTATCACATAGCAAAGCCAGAACATAATGCAGAACTTAATCTACAAGTAAGATCCTCGCTCAGTTCTACCTTTGGCAAACTCAGTACTGTTTTCCTTGGAGTGCGTGTTTAAAAAGCAACCCTAGGAATATTAAAATGTTATTATTATTGCTCATTCTCTATCTTCTGTTTCAATTAAATGATTGGTTTCCATGCTTGATGAAGTTCAAGTTTTTAATAACTGCTCGAGTATTCAGTGCAAATGACTTTCATGCTCGAATAGGTGTGATATGGAAAGTGAATCTCAAATCATTTTGAACAAGCATTTTAGTTTTCTATGTGATGCTGTTAATTTAAAATTTTAATGCTTCTGATTTGTATTATAATGCCCATCCTATTTGTGTCATGGAGCCAGTCTGCATAGGCTAACCTGAAAATGGAGAATGTTTCTTTACTTTCTTATATATAAGACTCCCTTAGTATTTTTTATATTAATCTGTGGTATACTATTGCATTCTACATCCTTGGATTTTAAGAACCCCTGGATGAATTTGCCTCTAGTTCTAACATTGTGTTTTAAAATCAAATGCCAGATAACATTTCCATGTATAATTTTCTCCAATAAATTAAATCCTTAATGAGTTCATGCTTGCACACCAACTATAAGGTAGGTTGACATGCTCTAAGTGGGTCTTTGTTCAAATGCATGTGTTTTCTCCCCACCCAGGGTTAAAGAAGCCGAAGAGGTGTGTAGGCAGAAAAAGGGAAAATCACTTTATAAAATAAAACCAAGACATGACTCTGGAATTGTAAGTACCTAACTTTTCTGTTCTTTTTCACCTGTGATTTTCTTTGGCTTTTAAATACTGTTTTGACAATATATACAAATATACAACATTTTAATTCATTTCCTATTAAATTTGGATAAATAATGAGCCTCTGACTTAAAGAATTCCCCCTTCCTTGTGCCTTTAGTTAGGCCCAAAAGGCTGAAAGAATCCCAGTATCCGAATTCCAAGCTTAAGAATTAAGATAAATCTACTGAGTGCGTATATGTGGACATGGGTGTGTAGGCAGGGTTTGGGGAGTATTCTTTCACCTTCTCCATTACACACAATCACAGCACAGGGCTGAACTTAAGCCCTGAGTGGCTGCTCTAATTGCATTAGTGCCATTGGGGTCTAAAACATAGTGGGAAATGCCAAATGTAGAGTTGTCCTTTGTGAAGACCGGAGAGCTCAGACCTGGTCTGTACCCATAAACGGCTCTACACAGTGGGCCACTTAATAGCTGTCAGTCAACAAACTGAGTTTGACAAGCTCTTCTAAGTTTCCTCCTTGCTCACTTCTTCCTTAAAAACAAAATGCCAGGCTTTGCACCCTGGGAGGGAAGAGCTTGGTGAAAATGACAAGTTTTTCCTTACACACTGTCAGCGTTTTGTCGCGTGTTTTGAAGGATTGTTACTTGGTGCCACAAAGTAAATGATATTCTTTTAAATGCAAAGTTGGGTTAGGCCTTAAAATAGGAGAATTTTGAATTGGATTAGTCTAACATAGTCTAAATGGAAAAAGAATTAAAACAACCCAGGTTTTTATATGATTAAATAGCCATCTTTAGAAAAAGTTATGAATTATGACTTCAGTTAAGAGCTGTTTTCCCTTCAAAAGCCCTGGACTGGATGGCTTCACAGGTGAATTTTACCAAACATTCAAAGAAGAACTAACACCTCTCCTTCTCAAACTATTCCAAAAAATTCAAGAGCAGGAGAGGCTCCCAGGCTTATTTTACGAGGCCACCATTATCCTGATTCCAAAAGCAGACAAATGTCCCCCCCAAAAAAATTATTGGCCAGTATCTCTGGTGAACATTGATGTAAAAATCCTCAACAAAATATGAGGAGATTGAATTCATCCATACATTAAAAATGTCATACACGGTGACCTAATGGGACTTATTCCTGGGATGCAATATTCACAAATCAATTAACATGACACACAACAAAACAAAATGAAGGGTTAAAATCACATCGTATCAATAGAAGCAGAAAAAGCATTTGACAAAATCCAGCACCCATTTATGATGGAAACTCTCAACACAGTGGGAATAGAGAGAACATGCCTCAACATGAAAAAGCCACATATGACAAACCCACAACTAGCATCATACTCAAAGGGGAAAAGCTAAAAGCATGTCTTTAAGATCAAAACCAGGACAGGGTTGCCTACCTTCACAACTTTCATTCAGTATAGTTATTAGAAGTCCTAGTCACATCAATCAGTTAGACAAGAAAAAGAAATAAAAGGTATCCAAATTGGAAAGGAAGAAGTAAAACAGTGACTAGTTGCAGATGACACGATACTATAAAGAACCCTAAAGATTCCACCAAAACAACCAGTAGACCTGGACAATGAATTCAGTAATGTAGCAGGATATGAAATTAATATTCAGTAATTGTTTGCATTTGTACACACCAACAATGAAATATCAGAAAGAAAAATTAAGAAAACAATTCCATTTACAATTGCATCAAAAATTTACCTAGGAATAAATTTAACCTAGGCAATAAATGACCTGTACACAGAGAATTATAAAACATTAAAGTAAGAAACTGAAGAAGATACAAATAAATGGGAGCATGCACTGTGATCATGGATGGGCAGAATTAACATCTTTAAAATGTTCATACTACCCAAAGCAATTAATAGAGTCAATGCCGTTCTTATCAAAATACCAATGGCATTTTTCACAGAAGTAGAACGAATAATTTTAAAATTTATATGGAACCACAAAAGACCCTGCATAGCTACAGAAATCTTGGGAAAGAAGAACAAAGAAGTGTTACATTACCCGATATCAAACTGTACTACAGGGCTCTGATAATCAAAACAACATGGTACTGGTATAAAAGTAGATACATAAATCAACGGAACACGACAGAGAGCTGAGAAATAAACCCACACCTACGTTATCAATGAGTCTATGATAAAGGAGGCAAGAATATATAATAAGGTAAAGACAGTCTCTTCAATGTATGGTGTTGGGGGAAATGGACAGGTATATGCAAAAAATAATAATGAAAAGAGACCACCTTCTTACACCATATACAAGAATACATTCGAAATGGATTAAAGACTTAAATGTGAGACTTGAAACCATAAAAGTCCTAGCAAAAACATAAGACGTGAAATCTCTGATATTTCTCTCTTAACTTTATTTTTTCTGATATATCTCCTTGGGCAAGGGAAACAAAAGAAAAAGTAAACGGGACTACATCAAACTAAGGTTTTTGCACAGCAAAGGAAACCTTCAATAAAGTGAAAAGGCAACCTTCTGAATGTGAGAGGATATTTGCCATTGATACACCTGATAAAGGGTTAATATCCAAAATTTATTTAAAAAATCATGCAACTCAACACCAACAGAACAAACAATCCAATTAAAAAAATAAGCGGAGGACCTGAATAGACATTTCTCCAAAAAGGAATACAGATGGCTAATAGACATATAAAAAGATGCTCAGTGTCACTGGTCAGCAGAGGAATGAAAACTGAAACCGCAGTGAGACATCACCTGACACCTGTCAGAATGGCTGTCATCAGTAAACCAACAAACAATAAGTATTGGCCAGGATGTGGAGAAAAGGGAACCCTCGTGCACTGCTGATGGCATTGCAAATTGGTGCAGCCACTGTGGAAAACAGTACAGAGGTTTCTTGAAAATTGAAAATAGAACTATCTTAGGACCCAGCAATATCAGTTCTGGGTATATAACCAAAGAAACCGGAAACACTAATTTGAAAAGATATTTGCATTCCTGTGTTCAGTGCAGCATTATTTACAACAGCCAAGATATGGAAGCAGCCCAAGTGCCCATCAATAGGGACGCGGATAAAAAATCTGCAGTACATACATACAATGGAATGTTGCTCAGCCATAAAAAGAATGACGTCCGACCATTTACAACACCGTGGACAGACCTAGAGGGTATTATGCCTAGTGAAATAAGTCAGAGAGACACAAATAACATATGATTTCACTGATATGTAGAATCTAAAGAACAAAATTAATAAACAAAACAGTCGTAGACACAGAAAACAAACTGTAGGCTGCCAAAGGGAAGGAGGGTTGGAGGACCAGACGAAAAGGGAGAGGGGGTTACGAAGCATGAATCGGAGGTCATAAAATAGTCACAGGGATGAAAAGTACAGCGTAGGAAATGGAGGTAATAATATTGTAATAACTACGTATATTGCCAAGCGGGTACTGGAAACATTAGAGGGATCACTGTAAATTATATGATTGTCTAACCACTACGCTGTGCACCTGAAACTAGTACAAAATAATACTGAATGTTAACTGTAATTGAAAAATAAAATTTTAAAAAGACAGGATGGCATGACATTAAGTGACTTGAACTATTAGCTAAGCATAATAACTAGTTAGTTAGCTACCTAAGTAAATAAACAACCAAATGCAAAATATTTTAAAAATAAAAGCTGTTTCCCTTTCAGTTTCTCTGTGTCAAAATAATTCTTAACTAATGGCAAGTATTATATTATGGCTTACTTTATTTTCTGTCTTTTTGATAAAATTACAAATTTAAAATGTATCGAATGAGGAGGAATAATTATTTAGTAGTTAACCTCAACTGTGCTGTAATAAGGATAAAAATGAAACAGCGATTCAGTTTTTATATTAATGTATTGTACATAAAACAGAATGAGAAAGTTGAGTTGGCACTCTTTCACATCAATTAGAAACTAAATTTTAAGAACTTTTTTTTTCCCCTCAGAAATATTTAGTGGTGTGTCTTGGTGAAAATTCTAAAAGATGAAATATATTCTACTTATATATTTTTTCTTTATGGGCTGGGTGATCTTTAACCTTTCCCAGAGAATTTGATCCAAATGAAAACGTCTTGTTTGGGCTACTCTGAACTCCATACATTTTTTAACTTCTTGTTTCTAACTATAACTCTTATCTGATGCATTTATTTTCAGAAAGCAAAGATAAGCATGAAAACCTGAACAAAGAAAAGCAGATGAAAACGAGTCACTCTCTAACCACTTACAACTCATTCCGCTGACCTGAAGGCGGGAAGGAAACTACATCATTTTGATCATTTTTCTTCTGGGTGTCTTGCATAATCTTCGTGTTTTCTAGACAGTTCACTGATGGTTGAATTTTACTGTACATTTGTATAAAAATGCAAAAGCAGTAGACCAGTGGAGAATTTAACACCTTTTCTTTTTGTAAAAGTTTATGGTATTATTACCGATAGACCGAAACAGCATGTGTAAGAGGCAGTATCTGCATTAATTCTGAACATGCTACACATTAACCTAAAATTTACTTTTGTGAGAATATTCTATATACAGCAAAATTCTTTCCCTTCTACTGACAACCAGTACTCCACATCACTGCATTTAGATTTATGGTTAAAATGTTATTTCTAGTGAATTCGATCAGTTTCACATCTACGTGTGCATTTTCTATTCTAAAATTTAAGTACTATTTATATATCATCATTGAGGCTTTCCCAAATTTTTGAGTGGTTCTCCATAAATATATATTTGTGACAGAAGGTTATCATTTTTTAACTCGTCAGATCATGAGCAGAAAAAAATACATCGCAGAAGGAAATCCCTTTCCTATGAATCATTTAACATAGGCGGACATCAGAGTTCTATTTATCGAGGGCTTTTATCAGACCGTCGTTGGAGAGACTACGTGAAGCTAATCTGTAGCAGAAGCAAGTAAAACTAAAGGTGTGCCTCTCTGTAACTTTGCCATTGCCTCTCACGAAGAAAATATGACTCCATATTTTGACGGAATTTAGCTAAAACGATGCTCATAAAATTGCCAAACATGACTAATTGTTGGCCAGGAAAAAAAAAGTAACTTGTTTGGATAGACTGGTATCTACCTAGAACTTGTTAGTTAAATGCACCTGCCTGAATACTTTGACACACTGGGGGCTGTCTCTCTGTGTCATGACAGGTGATTAAAAGCTGAAAAATGAGTCTGCAATGATTCATTATCTGAAGGCGCCTAGGAAAGAATTCTATTTTATGTTGTGGGAAAAAAAAATTTAATTTCCTACTCTTCCGAGAATACTTAAAGTCAGCTTATGGTGCATTGTGATGATTTTATCTAACATTAATAAGTGTGGTTTTTAAAAATTACTTTAATGATATTTGTTGGGGTGTATGGTTGTAGATAAAGGGGAGAATTTATTGCAAACCAATTAAGGAAAGCAACTTAAAAAGAGAATGTTCTGACTCATAACTACGTTTGTATTTATGTAAAGTATGGTCACTTACCTTTTTGTTTGTCGTTTAAGTGCAAAGAAACAGTAGTGGGTTTTGGGTTGTAGTTTTGTAGTCTTCCTGTCTTCTTCATTCCCTCCAATGTGTATATTAATATTCTTCAATGAAAATATAGGGCATTTAACAAAGATCGCTATGTGCAATACTGTATTTAGTGTTTCTATTTCAATTTTTTAGGATGTTAATTTATATGAAAATAAAATGAGTAATAAAAGAGCTCTGTGTCTTTTGTGTGCATGGCTGCCCCAGGGTACTTGCAAAGTGAAGCCATCATATTTAAAACGGGGAGGAAAATAAGTTAGACTATCTGTGTTTGAAGATTTTTGGACATTTTTATTTCAGGTTTAACAGTTGTTGGAAGGTGAGTATTTGGCGCATGCTTGTTTTTAGAGTTAAAATAATTATTCTACTGCATCAAAACATATTTTGAGAAAGGTTGATATTTTCCTAATGCAAATTTAAGGGGAAAAAGCATTTCCACTTATGAACAACAACATACTAATGCTTGGGAAGTCTTTTAGAAATTAGATGCAAAAATTTGTCTGATACAGATTAAGTGGTGAAGGGCTATTGAAAGACAAGACAAAGGAACAATTATGGTGCCAAGAGAAGGATCTGTATCCATAATGTGTGCTGAAAACTAAGCATAATGCTAATAGAGAAACATGAAAAGTTGTGGGTTTTTTTTCCATAAATAAGCTTTGTGTTTAGGTCTATTCTGACTTTTTAATATAATATAAAAAATAATCACTTTTTCCATCACCTGCATATTGGCTTACCATCTACTTTATGCCAAGACACTGCATATTTAATATGTGCTAATAACTGCATATTTAAATAGGAAAAGAACGGAATGTTATCAAAGAACTTAATACGAAGTTGGGGATAAAAAGAGTATAAAGCAACAATTACAATTCTTTGTAACATCTGATTCAGAAAGTATAAAAAGCTAAATCTTGAGGGGTTGATAGGAGTTAGGCAAGTGAAGGGCGGGGAAGAGAAACCACAAATGGGACCGCAGTCCTCAAATGCCCAAAGAAAGCATCATTCCGTGTCGGAGCTGTAACTAGCTCAGATTATACAGAGGGAGCAGAGTGTGAAGGAGAAAGAATGGAGAAAGATGTTCCTTGGAGACGTAGAAAGGGAATTTGTTGTAGAAAGTAATGTAATTTTATTTTGGTTTGGAGCCAAGATCACCTTAGGGCCACGATTACGCCCAGTGGGCTTGTGGAACAGCGACACTGACCACCCGTGAGCTTGTCAGAAGGGCAGCCTTAAAAGTATCCAAATGGTGGTTTTCCAAATGTTTGGTGGGAAGGGGATGATGCCACATTTCTAAGAGAGGTAGCAGGGCGAGAAAGAGCGTGGAAAACAGAGATGCAAAGTAGCCTACATGCCTACAAAAGAATTAACTCTACATACATATCAGGAGGTGGGGCATAAGGTGAGAATGATCAGGGACTCAATCCTCGAAGACTTTATTACTAAGAAACTTCATGCAGTAGCTCGTGAAGATGATAAATCATTTTAAGTTGTAACATGACCTATTTTGTTTTATTACTAAAGCCCACTCTGGTACCACTGAGGGAGGGGGGCGGGAGGGAGAGTGTCAGCCTGGATACCAGAAGAGCTTTAAAGAGTCTATCGTAATTCAAAAGAAGAAATGGGAATTATGTAAGATATTACCAGCAGAGATGGGAACTTGGAGCTGAAAAAAAAAGATATGTTGAGATAAAATACATAAGGGAAATTCTTGAATCTTTAGATGTGAGAAACAAGAAGGCAGATTGAATCTAAGATGACAGCATGGTTTCTTGACTAGGTTATCTGGGGGAAGAGTGACCCCGTGCATTAACAAAGGTGACACAGGGAAAATGCTTCAGTCACATCTTTTTATATATATCAGTGCTTCAGAGAAACCTTTTCTGATGAGCTTACCGAGAAGAGCAACCACCAAGTCTTCATTCCCTTTATCAGCTTCCCTTTCTTCACAGCACTTATCAGTATCTTATATAGTTATATAGTTATTAGTCTGTAATCTGCCACCAGCTCAAATTTAAATCCAGAGGGATATTTTTGCACCTAGCATTAAATGTGTAACATTAGAACCAATATGGGACACTCAATAAAGATGTATTAATTTAGTGAATAAATAAGTGAGAGGAAGAGAAAGAAAAATGTCAGGAGTTAAGAAGAATGGAAAATCCACAATGTACGTTGAACATCCAGTTGGATATTTCTAGTAAATGGAGGATATTGATCAGGAATTCATGAAAGAGGTTCAATTCTGGAAATTTTGATGTAAAAGCCGTCTGCATTTGGGTGGTAGTTGAAATCAAGTAGGTTGTTGAAATTTCTCAGGAAAGCAGGAATCCATTTTTAAATATGAAACTAAAACACTAACCGCAGTTGGGTTGAAACCAACGTTTAAAGGAGAAACAGAAATAGAGAGGTCACAAAAGAAACCTCAGGGAGATTAACTAGCAAATTAAAAGCTGGTGCTCTCGCTGGTGTGGTTCGGTGGATTGAGTGCCAACCTGCGAACCAAAGGGTCACCAGTTGGATTCCCAGTCTGGGCACATGCCTGGGTTGTGGGCTAGGTCCCCAGTAGGGGGCGCACGTGAGGCAACCACACATTGATGTTTCCCTCTCTTTCACCCTCCCTTCCCCTCTCACTAAATATGAATAAATAAATAATCTTTTTTAAAAAATGCTGGAAACCACAAAGAACTAAGACTACAGAAGTCAAAATAAACAGCACTTCAAAAAGAACCTCCACTGACACTTTCCAATTTCCCTTCAAATATACTATTATTGTAAATAATAACTTTATAAAGTATAGTGAAGTAAGTGATGACTTAACTTATTTAGCATTCTATTTAAAATTCTGCTTAAGGCAAGCAGTGTAGAAAAGAGGTTTAAAACTTGAGTTCTGGAGTTTCTCTCCTGGTGTGTCTGAGTAAGCCTCTAAGAGACCAACTTTCCCACAAATAATAACTATAAACTATGAACAGTGAAAAAGCAACTACTTGGAGGTTCCGGAGAGGGAGTGTGAAAAAAGTAGGCAGAATCTCAGGTGAGAGGGAGTTGAAGGAGACAAGAATGATCTGGGAGCTCAAGGCAGATTTTAGGAATGGTACTGCAGTCGACAGCTAGAATCCCCAAACCAGAGAGGACTTCTTCGCCAGAAGACAGAGGGACACGATCTTTAAAGTCATAAGAGAGGAGAGACCCAGGGAAGCAGAGTTCTATGCCCTGTGAAAATATACTTCAAGAATAAAGGTAGAATAAAGATACGTGCATATATGAGAAGACTGTGAGTAATTGTCACCAGCAGACTTGTACTACAAGAATGTTAAAGTTCTTCAAGTTCAAGGGAAATGACACCGAAGGAAAACTTAGGTCGTCAGGAAGGACTAACAGGCAACTGGAAATGATAAATAACTAGGAAAATATAAAAGGCTAGTTCTTTTGCTTTTATTTTATTTAACTTAATTTAAAGCAAAAATTACATACCATCATCTTGAAGAATTTATAATGTATGCAAAAGTAATACATAAAACTATTATAAAGATGGCACAGGGCGGGGGAAGAAATTGCAAAATATTTATATTTTCATGAAATGGTACCATATTAACTCCAAATAGACTATGAGAAATTAAGGAGGTATACCCTAACAGTGTAGAGTATGATCCTTACAGCAATCTCTAAAAAGTTACAGAAGTATAGCCAAAAAGCCGATAGATAAATAAAATGGAGTCCAAGAGAGATTTGAACAATTCAAAAGATATGGGAAAAGGAGGATCAGGGACAACACAATTAGACCAGACAAAGGACAAACAGGATAAGCATAACCTTATCAATAATTACTTCAAATGGACTAAACATTATGTAAAAGATTATTAGACTATTTTAAAAGGCAAGATTATGCTTTATACAAAAACTCTTAAGCACAAATCTACATATTCATAAATGTGTATATATTGGTAACAGCTTCACAATCAATGAAATAAAAATAGAATTAAGGAAGAAATAATTTCATAATCACAGCTGGAGGTTTTGATGCTCCTTTGCCATCAACTAGTAGAACAACTAGAGAACCAACCAATAAGGGAAGAGAGGAAGGAAGGAGGGAGAGAAGAACGTCTCCAGGGTAGTGGGAACTGATCACACCCATTTGTGGAGGGACACCAAACCAAGTTCACTACCAGAGGTGTGAGACCGGAGTGGGGCTTATCTACCAGTGAGAGTCAACTTATCGTAGCTTCGGTGGCTGTCATAGAATGTGCCAACAAGCAGCATGTGGCGGCAGAAAAAAGCAGAGACAGACCTGCAGAGCGAATTGGGCCCATGTCTACACCTGCAGCATCTCCAATATCACCGCCACTTGGGAGCCTGATGCCACCAAAAAAAGCCTGGTTCTGGACTTAGGATGGGTGGGAACAACAGAAAATGACTAGATACAGAGGGATACAGTGAAAAAGAGCATGTTCATCCTCTCAAGACATGTCTGTAAACGCAGTCCCCAAAGCACATGAGGAAAAAATGGTCAATAAGAAAAAAATAAATGAACTCAATAAATGAAAATGAACTCACCTCTAAAAATTCAATAATAGGGTGAGGTTTCAGTGATTTCATAATAATGTTTTTAAAAAGTATATAATTATTGAAATGGGAAAAATTATATAAATATGTCATTCTAGGTGGGCATATTAAGAGACTGTTAATGATTTGGAAGATAGTGCTAAGGCATTCACTGAGATCTAGTCTCAGAGAGATAAAATGTTTTTAAATGTGTAAAAGAAGCTGAAAGAAATACAGTAGGCTGAGACTCCAATTTGAGAGGCATCTGCTAAGGAACTGAAGGAAATGGTGAACACAGAGGCTTCCTTGAAGAAAGAATAGCTGAGAACTTCGAGAATTAAAGAAAGCCATGAATCCTCTGCTTGAAAATGTGTAACGAGTGCCAGGCAGGATAAATACCAATAAATTTGCACCTAGAAAAGTCAAAACGAACATCTAGCCAGGTAAAGACAAAATTCCAAAACCCCAGAAAGAAAGGATAAATCAACTACAATGGAATGATGATGATACTGAAAGCCGATTCGTCTTCAGCAACACGTATCAAATAGAAAGTAGTAGCTTCAGAATGTGTAAGAAAAAACAATGACTCTAGACCATTATACCCAGTCGAAGTATCATTCACACAGAAAGGGAGATACATGTGTTCATGACCCATGACCCAAACACCTCACAGAAAGGTTTTCTATAGGGCGTATTTCAGAAAGGAAAAAAAGATAAAGACTAAATGACAAAGAAGGCTGAAATACAAGAAATCACAGAAGACACAGAACTTTGCTATTTAAAAAATTAATAGCAAATATTAATTTTATTAATATTAATATTAATAGAGTTATTTGAAATTAACTCTAGTTTGTAAACAGTAAAAACTCTAGCTTATATTTGTGTTTACAGAGGAGACCGATATTTTGATAGTAACAAGGTGAGTGGGAGAAATTCGGAGAATAATTTGAGCATGCTAGGAGTTCTTTTATTTAATTCAGAAAATGGCTACGGAGTGGTTAGTATGTGCCAGGGACTATTGTGGCCTTTAGAAGTAATGGACAAACAGAAAAATGTCTTGTCCTCATGACACACATTCTGGTGGGGAAAACAAACAAAAAATTATGTAAAATAATGTCGGGTGCTCTGATATTTTAAGTAAGGTGACCAGTAATTTATTCTTCAAATCCAAATACCTTCAAGAATGCAAGGGGTACTGTCTTGCCAGGAAAACCTGCATAAACCAACGCTGTGCACACACAAACCCTGGTCTCCTTACACATATATGTGCTACATAAGCTTTTAGTGCCGTAACGAAAACAAGATAGTGTTATTGAGTATGTTTAGGCTTTGTTACAAAAATCTGAAATTAAGTGTAAGTTAAAATGTTATGGGTATCCTTTGGAAATGGATGGAAGTAACTAAAAGCAAAAAGGGAATTTTTAAAAAATCAACTCAACTAAAGACCAGAAAAGTAAGGGACAACAAAGTAAAAGTAAATGTTGTAAAGAAAGAAGTGACTGTGGATAGGAAGTAGGGGGACTTGGGGAAGAAAAGGAATTGTTACTGACAAGCTCTGGAAACCCTGTGCGGCCATTCTTAACATTTCCACTTGCCAGCCAATTAGTGAACTTAAACTTTTCGAAAGCTGTATTTTTGGGGTTTTGTTTCCCATGAAATACATCTTCAATTATGTAATCAAAAGCAATAGGAAGAGGTTTAAGGTTTTAAAATGGTGTGATAAAAGGAGCATTCCCTGAGCCATTCTCCTCTCAGAAACCATCCCAAAGCAACAAAGAGCACAAACTTCATCTTTGATTAAAATTAGAGGTATCAGTCACTCAAACCACCAAATGTATGGAAGATCTCCCACACGTGTGGGTCTGGGAGGAAGCAGAAGGAGGATGTTCCTGGAGACAGATTTCAGAGAAAGTCACTTGGGGTCTGCCTCTTCAAGGTGGGGTCACTCCCTTAGGTCCTACCGTAAAACCCTGTGTTTGCAATAATAGATGGACCTGAGTGCACCAGTTGGTATTAGAAGTGTCCCTGTCTGTGGTTTATTGTTTTTTTAAAGAGGAAAGAGGCCTAAAGGAAAAATAAGACAGACAAGTCGGATTTGCAGAAAGACCTCTATCCCTGAAACAAGGGTGAGGAAAGAGACCGAACTGGACTAGCGGATGCCAGAAGGAGGCACGCTCTCCACCCTCCCTCCTCGTGGAATACTTGCTAGATTCACACAGCCCTCTACCCTCCCTAACAGAGACCACCTGCAAATATCTGGTGAGCGTAACAGTGCTACCAAACCAACAAAAATTATTCTGCAGAGAATACAATAGACCAACTCATCTACGAATAGCACCGCAGAAACACTGCGTAAAATATCCGCAGATGCCAGGAGGAGCATGAAAAAGTGGGGCTTGTTTCTGGGTTGCAGGGATGATAGTGTATGACTTTGAATATTATAATGTATGTATTTAAAAATAATGTTCATATGTGGAGAAAATTACGTGATTTCCTCCAACGGCTAAAAACTCATTTAAACAATCCAATGTCAATTTTGTGGAAAATGTCCGAATTTTATGAGTATGTCCTTAAATGGCCAAACACCTCAAGGCAAGGTCAGCGTGGGGTATATGGGAGCATATGGGAGCATTAGAAATATTTCCATTAAAAATCAGGAACAAGACTAGAATTTCACCATTGCTAATGATCACTGGCCTGACAATGAGAAGAAAATGGTATAAAATTGAAATGGAGGAGGTAAAATAATTTCTATTTGCTGCTTATTAGATTATATGCTCAGAAAACAAAAGATAATTAACTAAAAATTATGAGCTATAATAACAGAATGTGGTAACTTGACTACACAAAAGATTAATAATCAGAAATTAAGAAACTTCATGTATACAAACAATGTCCAATTAGAAGATATAATTGAGAAAAGTTCTCACTTAAAGTAGCAATTAAAAATAGATGAATAGCACAAAATAAATTTAATAAGAAATGTTCATGAAAGCTATATGAAAGCAATCAGGAGATTAAAAAAAAAATAGAAAACCTGTCACCAACAATGTGAGTAATCTCAAAATGAGTCTATACATCTAATGTAGTCGGGGTGATAGCAACAGAATATGGTTTGGGGGGAGGAGGTGGAGAGAGCTATAGAAGCTGACTTTAAAGATCATGCACAGAAATTAATAAAAAATTTTTATGAAGGTCTTGAGGGGAAAGCAGTGCAAAGAGGAACCATCGCAGTTGTATGTTAAGCATATTAGAAACTGACAAGTATTTCTAATAGCAAACTATTGGAAACAGGTAAATAATGAGGTAATGTGCAGGCTTTTAAAAAGAAAGAATGGAGGGAAATTTTGGTACTGATACAGAAGTTCTACAACATTTTAAGGGGGAAAAGGATCCATGAAAAAGCTTGTATCTTTGTCATTTCTGTGTTAAAAAAAAAAAAAAGCGAAGTAGTATGTATAGCGCACTCCTCTTTATGCAAAAACAGAGATGCTCTGATTCCTGACTCCAGACCTTAGCACACACAGGGTATCTCTGGAGACATTCGCAAAGAACTGCTGATGCTAGTTGCTTCTGGAGAAGAGATGCTCCTAGCTGTGGGATAGATGAGAGAAAGGTTTTCTTTTTCTTTCTGTCATTTCTTTTGGCTCTTTTGGATTTGCACACTTTGGAGAAATAAATCAATATAGTTATATTTTATAATTAACCTTTTGGAATGCATCTCATTGCCCAATCAAATGACCCTTACCTGACCAATCAATTATGCCAACTCGTGGAGACAGTTTGCTTTGGGGAGTTTAGGATGCTTGCTCATTAGGGTAACTCTATCAGGCATCCGCCCCAAGAACGGTCGGGAGAGTCCTCGCGCTAGACCGCTATGGGGATTTGTAAGGGTGGGAGGCAGACCCTGCCTGTCTGTCACAGGAATGAAAAAAATAAAAAAGCCAGGGTGGTCTGTAGGCCACTGGACACATTTTCTCCCATGGTGGTCTGATTGTTTCAGTAACATTTTGCCTTTTATTTTACATTGGCCTATTTTGGTAATCCTTATGCAAAACCCTCTTTCACCTCAATTGTCGAGTTATTTCATACTGCCCTCATTGACTTTATGGAAATGTTTCTAATTTACGGCTATAATTTTATCATATACTGTAAAGTTTTCCAGAAATTAACAACAATTTCTATTCCATGCAACGGATCTCAGGACCAACCCACACCTTACAGGCTAATCCACAATGAGATTTTTCTGTTGGTTTTAAGCTTTTGGAGTCCGGAACTGGCAATACATGTAAGCCATTCTATCGTAAGCGATTTTATAATAAGATTCCATTAATCTAAGTTGGGCCCCCACAACACTTATTTCATATCCATAAATTTTCCTTTGTAAATGCTAGCTGTAACATGTCAGCATATCTTTAAATTAGGGAGCTCATTTTTTCAAGCAAAGAGTGAGAATCAAGAATTTTAATATTTAGCTTACAAAATTCCAGAGCACATCCAGAAATAGACCCCATCCACAGAGCACCTTCTAGCACTTGGGAAAACAGACATGTGGTATCTATGGTAACGGGAGTTGTATACTCTTTGGCTCCTCAACTAAAACAAAAATTTAAAAATATACATATACCACCACAAAAACAAAAACAGAAACCAAAAAACTACAGATGTAAATATTTGGATAACTCGCAAACCTTTTTGCTAAACTTTCAAACATAAAATTTTAAGTTTCCAGCCTTGATTGGACACCCAATTTATCATTGGGTGTCCAGTACCCACCTCTCCATACATTATCAACTGCACCCTTTGTCAAAGGTATGGTCTTGTTAGATGCAGAATGTCCTTGCAGTGGAGTTTGTTTTTTTATTTAATTTTTTAATCCTCACCTGAGGACATTTTTTCATTACTTTTTAGTGAATGAGGAAGGGGTGTGGGGGGGAGAGAGAGAGAGAGAGAGAGAAAGAGAGGAGAGGAAGAATTACTGATATGATAGAGAAACATCCATTGGTTGCCTCTCCTAGGCTCCCCGACTGGGGATTGAACCCACACTCTAGGTATGTTCCGTAACTGGGAATCAAACTCATAACTTTCAGGGCATGGGATGATGCTCCAACCAACTGAGCCATGCTGTCCAGGGCCTTGCCGCAGAAGTCTAAGGATGGAGGCCATAGTTTGGAAGACTTTACATGTGCCTAGTTTATTAAATGCACTCTCCCTTTCGGAACTGGAGTCCAGGGGTGGGGCTCAGGCCATTGGTACTTCATCAGGAAGAAATGGTGCTGCTCAAAGAGCACAGCGACGCAGGGAGGACAGGATGGGTTAGAAGCACCATGTAGTTCAAGAGGAGGTCAGTAAAATGAAGGACCACAAAGCCCCGTGTCCTGTATCAGACGGTGGGCGGACATTGGCTGAGAAATGTCACTCGTTTCCTCTTCCATCTATTCTTTCTGAGTAGTGTCTAAGCTAGTCTGTCTCCTATTCACCCATTCTCTGTGTCTTTCAGAAATCTCATCTCTGTTCAGGGGTTTAATCTTGATCTTTTTGTTTCTCGATCAGCTTCTTCAGGTTAGATTCAAACTCGAACTCCGGTCCTTTCCCTTCAAATGAGATAGCTTTATTTAGATGACCTCACTGCCACTGCAGACCCACCTGTTAAAACCCGCATCCTCAACTCCCAATACCAGATCCACACTCGTATTGGGCTCCCCATCTCTTTCACTAACACACTCCTGTCACCAAATTCTGCAACTATTTCACATATTTGTCTTTCCCTTATCCGATCTAATTCTATCACCTTGCCTGGCCCGAATCTTCGGTCTAAATTCTCGCAAGGGCCACTGAGCTGGCCGGTTTGGATGCAGACTCAGTTTCCCCAATCATCTTGCTCATCGTGACTAGAATAATCCGAAGTCAAATTTGCCGGCATTTTTAAAAAATTTCTAGTCACATGGAACTTTCTTTGCCTCTCTTTCGTGGCGATTCACATTCTTCTCTCTCTCTCTCTCCTCCAGCCTCCCAACCCCAGTTCCCTTGGCCCTAACACACGACTAAGGTGAAAAGGATGGTTCTCCACCCAGATACCCTTTTCAGAGCGATGTGCCCATCTCATCTCGCCCCCCGCACCCCTCCACTGACCCACTGAGCTACTGATTAGCTGCTGATGGCTCATGACTGGCTCCCTCACTAAGAGTTGCCCTCGGTGGAGGACAATGCCTGCCCCTCCTGAGGACTTCTTGGAGCCAGTGGCTAGATGATGTGTGATATAAAAGCCTATCTTCCTTGCTTCAGCTTGGGACAACTCTAGTGTGCTGTCCCAGCTTCAGAACTCCCCGAGGGACCGGATGCCTCAGTTGCAACTGGATGGCTTTTCTACCATGCAATCAATCCTCCTTTCCTGACTTCCCATAGGTCTGTGTGCTCAGATCGCTCCCCAGTCCATCTTCTGCACACAAGTCTTTGTCTCAGAGTGTAGGAAACAAACCTAAGATAGGTAGCCCCAGGAATGGTCCAACAAAGTGTTCCTTAAAAAAGGGTGCTGAGATAGGGCACCCACCCCTCCTCCCCAGTTGCCATGACAACTTCTAGCTTGCTGTAGCTGTGCATTGCTAATGTTTTTCCATTAGCAATGGGAAATAAGGGATAAACCAAGATGGGATGCTGCTGGGGGGGCCTCTGGCTGGTGCTTAAGAGTTATGAGGGATAGTTATAAGGAGTTTGGAATCGGGTACTGACTTCCAAGTGGCATGGATTTGTTGAAAAGAAATACCATACGATCTCGCTTATAAGTGGAACCTAATCAACAAAACAAACAAGCAAGCAAAATGTAACCAGAGACGCTGAAATAAAGGACAAACTGGCAGTGACCAGAGGGGAGGGGAGAGGGAAATTGACAGAGGAAAGAAGGGGAAGGGTCATCAAGAAACATGTATAAAGGACCCATGGACAAAGCCAAGGGGTAGACTCAGGGTGGGAGGTGGGGGTGGGTGGGGCAGCGGAAAGTGGTGGCAGGAGAATGGAGACAACTGGACTTGAACAACAACAACAAAAAAATAAGGTGAGGGAAGTGGGGGGATGGGCAAAACTGTAGTTGAACAACAAGAAAAGTAAAAATAAATAAATAAATAAATAATTTTAAAATAAGGACTCAGGGTGATTGACCATCAATTCTGAGTGTGAAACCCACAGGATCTCTGGCAGCATTTAATGAAACCCTAGCCCCCTGCAGTCTGGCAGACTCAGCTGCAGAAGGAGTGCTGTTTCCGAAAAGCCCCAGCAAGTCTCCTAGGCCAAGGTCAGGGCCCTAATCAGGAAGGAGTAAAACTCCTACAGTTGGGATCAGAATACCTGGGGAGATGCAGGTGAGAATCTCAGTCTCCGCTATTGCCCTGAACCTGAGAGAGCTGTGCGAGGGTCCCGCCCTCCCAGGGCCCCGCCCTCCCTCTGAGAGGTGGAGAAAAGGAGGCACACCTGGTAGGAATCCCAAGACTCCAGGAATCAGGTGACAGTAGCTTTGTTATTGTCCCTTATGTTTTCCAGAGTGAGTACTAGAGAAGCCAGCGATCCTAAAACGCCAATGGATACGAACGATAAGAACAAAAGCCGTGTGGATTCCCACAGTCCCCTTTTGGTAAAGGGTCCCCAGTGCCTGCCCCGCTTCAGGAGAATTGGTAAGAAGGGGAGTTGACAGGGATTCAGAAGATAACCTGATGATCTACAAGTTTCAATTACATTATTTATGATTTGGTCTTACTGTTATCTCCCATGCAGATATCAATTACCAGTAGTCATGGGTCCATCATCAAATACGCTTCCTAGGAATACGTATGTTCTAAGTTGTTCACTCAATAGCAAAAAACTCATTCACTTTCATTGACTTCATACCTTAAAAATCAGTCCTCCAACTTCAGAAACAAGTGGAGTATCTTAGTCTCATTTAAGTGGAGTACTGGGTCCCCTTTAATAAACTAAGGTGAATTATTTATTATTACTGTGTTCAATTAAATTCCTTTTCAATCCAAACAGTAAACGAACCATATGCAGTTTTACTCAAGTTTTCATTTTTTATTGGTAGTTGAGTTTCTTGAATGGCAGATTAAGTCAATTCATAGAAAAACTGAGACACTGTGAAACGGAGAAGTATTTAAATTAAGAAATGCCGAAACTCGTGAAAAGTGAAATGTGAACATGTACAAAACTCGGGCAAGGTCTGGCTCATGGAGGAGACAAGGGTGGTGCACGGGCTGCTCGCGGGAAGGCGAGGTTTACAGCAGGGTTTCTCTGCAGCAGTTCCTCAAGGCTTCCTCATTCAGTGCTCCTTACTCAGAGAACACAATGAGAACAGGTTACGAATTCTGTCTTCAGCTGTTGGGATCTGCAAGACTCTTGGAAACCCCCCAAGACCAGGGTTGAGAGCCATCCCCACCACTTCTGCCCTTTCTTTGGGTGCCTGGTTTTGATTCTCCTTGAAGACGCCGGACCCCAAAGGCGATGGGTTGTGTGACGTAGGCTGGGGGTTCAACTCACCACGGCTGGGCTAAAGTCCTTATAACGCACAGAGTTCCTGTGCTGCCCGTTGGGTCCAGTTCAAATTTCACTTTCATGGCACACCACACCAGGGTCACATATAATCCTAGAGTAGCTTTATTTGTTCTATAATTTAATAGTACACCTATAAAATAATTACATTATACTTATAGCTTTTCTTCATTTATAAACACAAACAAACAATTAAATACAATTTGAGCCATTATAAGGTAAACTTACATACAAGAACCCCGGGAAGGAGCTTCCCACTGCAGCATATCGTCTTGCTTCCGTTGCCCTACCCATGACTGGGTTCAAGGAGTGAGCTCGTGTTTGTATTCTGTAAGTTCATAGCTTCATCCTTCCCCTATCTGCTAGGGTTCTGTGTTCATAAAATGACAGGGGTTGGCTTTGCAGTTGGCCGGAGATGCCTCTCCATTGGCCTCCATCACAATCACGTGGACCTCCTTCCCTCACAGCTTTTGCGCTGCGGTTCTGCCTGAGTCTGACTTGAGGTTTTCCACTAAACACAAATTTCCTGACTTAGCGTTGTCTACACCCATTTCTGAACCCAAGATCTCCTTTACGACCGCACATCCTGCTCAGGTCTCATGGTGTTACAGATGTGACAGGAATGAAACCTGCAGAGCAAGGGTTATAAACGGACTCCCCGACCCGCCACAACCCACCTGCACCCTTGCTCCTAGGTGGACGCCTCCAGATCCTCCACCACTGACTCATGTCCGGAAGCCTCAGTTCCCAGAGAATCTTGGGAAAAGTTTCTCAACATACCCGGATATCAGGCCTTCCTGAGCCCCCTGGGCAGAGCACTTCAGACTGAGTGCTCGGGAATTATCAGTGAAAACTTTTCCAAGCGTGCTCATTCCCACCCATCAGATTGGAATCTCATTCACATTCGTCAGATGCCATAAACATCATTCCCAGCGAACCTTTCAGTGGGGCAATTTAGCAAAGTAAGAATAATTTTGCAGGAAATTAAATTATGTCAACCGCCTTATATCAAGAGACCACAACATGAAAACCTCAACAGTTCATTATAAAAATGAAAGCTGACCTAATGTTACCCATCTTCTTTCTTTCTTTTTTTTAACTCTATTCTTTGAAAAGGAAGCTAGTTGCTTTCTGTAGGATAGTTCAACTAGATTTCCATTTGATATATTGTATCCTTTATTTCCCCCATACCACAAAGTGACCTGACTCCTTATCTTTTTAAAATATTTCTCTCTTTTAACAGGAAATTATTTTTGCTTAGTGCCATGGCAGTGAAATACTATAACTTCTCACTCCACATACGCATATTAAATATTACAGGGGCTTTGAGTTTCGGGTTAAGATCTTCCCAGTGGATCCCTGTCTCTCTACCCATCCATCCCAACCCGGTTCCTACCTTGTGCTGCGATGCCTCACTGTCTTCAGTGAAATACTATTCAATGTGTAATCACAACTCCTCCCGTCCTCTCCCTTTCTAACCTAAGAATAGGTGCCTGTCAGCCGACCGCCGCCAGGCATTATTTCTGAGTCACACACCTACCCGGCAGGCCATCCTCTGCTCTGGTCCTCACTCAGAACGCTGCTGCAAAGCCAGAGTCAAAACCCGTGAAACAATACAAGGATAGGTCTATAATACTTTTTAACAGCTCTTTACAATACAGGTCAATGATAAAACCGGCGTTAATATGGAGGCCTTTGTGTGTAATAATATTCTAATTGCAGCGATAATAGCATGCACACCAGAGTTCATCTTTAGTCTGTAGAAGGGGCTGGGGAGAGTAAGGAAGGTGGTGGAGGCTGGGGGTGGGGAGAACGTGGCCTGCTGTGAGCAAGGTCCCCAGGGAAGCCCGTTTTGCCACCCAAGTGGCTCAAGTCGTCTTCTTGGTGTCAGGTTAAGAGACCCTCCCGTCCGCCGACCGCTTCTTTACGGCCCCTCTCCAGATCCGCAGCTCAGCAGCAAGAAGACAGCCCTAGAATCGCTAAGTAAAGCTCCCAGCCAGGGGGACGGGACGGGGGCCAGCAGCAGAGGTTTGAGGGGCTGCTCCGAAGACTGGCGCATCCTTCACTTCAGGGAGGCAGTGGGCAGCTGGAGTGTAGGGCGAGGCCAGGGAGATACTCCCCTTTCCACATGGTGGAAACATCCATGCCTCTCCGACTGCTGGGTGGTGTTCTCCAGCATCTTCCTTCAGGCCTGAAACACAGCCTCATTTGGGAGGCGCACGGGCCCGGGGTCGGTCAAGAACACATCAGCAAAGCTCCACTTGCGGCCCGCGCTTTTGACAACGTCACCATCAGCCCCAAGAAACATGCTTGCTGCTGAGGGGGTCCACCAGGCAGCGTGAGTGAGTTCTGAGGACAGGGACAAAGGCGGCAGCAGCGCGACCCAGCGGACAGGTGCGCGGTGTGGGGCTGCGTCGGGACCTGGGCGCTCAGTGCTTGTCTGAGTCGCTCAGGTTCACGGACATGCACCGGCACTGCTTTACCTTTTGGATTTTTTTGAGTCGGAAGGGAGGGTCCAGCCCGGGGCATTCGAGCTCCACGAGGACCGAGGTGACACGCTGGGGCTTGCAGAAGGCGCAGGACTGGAAGGACTCCTCCTCCTTCCTCACGTGCCGCGGGATGTAGAAGGAGTTGCACTGACCGTAGCAGAAGCGGTTGAGGACCGTGCGGCTGCGACAGCCCTCCTCGCTCACCGTCTGCCGCAGCGGCTGCGTCTTGCACCAGTCACTCTTAAGGTACTTGCGCTCGGTGACCACCAGGGCCTCCTGGCTGGAGGCCAGCACCTCCTTGATTTGGTGCTGCCATCGCTCCGAGTTGTTGCTGCTGCCGTCCTTGTAGGGCGAGGGGATGGCCCCTGCCGGCCGGTTCTTCCTGGCGTCCGCCGCTTTTACCAGCACCACCACCAGGAACAAGGACAGGGAAAGCTTCCAGAACATCCTGCAACGAGAAAAGAGTTAGAGGGGTGGGTTGGGACAGCTGACAGCGTGCGGCATCGTTTTCCCTTTTTTTTTTTTTTAAATCCTCATCAGAGGATATGTTTATTGGTTTTAGAGAGACGAAGAGGGAGAGCGAGAGACAGAGAAACATCCATCGGTTGCCCCCAATAGCGCCCCACCGGGGATCGAACCGCAGCCTAGGTATGTGCCCTGACCTGGAATGGAGCCTGCAACCCTTTGGTGTAACTGCGCCAACCAACCCAGCCAACCGGGCCAGGGTACATCATTTTGCTCTACAATGATTTATGGTTTTACTAGGAGGTGCTGCAGTCAGGAGGGGTGAGGCTGGCGGCTGGGCGCCCAGGGGCAGGCGGAGGAGAGAAATGGTTAGTAGTACATCATAGCCAGCAATGAAGAGACCCTAAACGCTGCCCCGAAGGCAAGGATGGGGACAAAATAGCAATACGCTGAGAAAACACACACCTTGAACAACGACGGAGAATTGCAAAGCAAAGTCCGTCAAAATTACCTCAAGCCGGTTTGCCCAAGTACCAGTGAGAGTTCATGCCCAACACTCACTGCTTTTCAGAACGTTGTCCCAAGCGTTGTGCCTCAAATCCTCAAAGCAGCCCTAATTTGAAGGGGACATCACTTATTATCCCCATTTTACTGTGAAGGAAACTGAGACCCACAGAAGTCGAGGAATTTGCCCAAGGTCGTACAATCACTAAGTAATGGCCCAGGATGTGGAACCACGTGTCTGCTTCCAGAGCCATCAAAATTAACCACTAGACCCCGATGTGCTCAGGAAGATTAAAATAAGGCAAGGGAAGGTGAGCATGATTCACAAATTTCTAAAAATGAGTAGAAAAGTTACGCATGGACACAGATGAGGGAAATTAGTGTTTGCATGTTGTGGCTCTGTTAACAAATAATAAGTAATATTTAACATCTGGGAAAAGATATTCAAATAATTCAAATGAGTCATGAATTAGATTCTTGCTATAGACACCGCTTCCCAGTCATGGATTAAGAAATGCCCATGGCTATATGACAACTGGCTTAGGCCCATGCAATGCAGACCCATGTGAAAGTCTGTGTTTTGGGGGACCATGACACAAGTCCAGCGAATACTTGATGGTGGGGACTAGAGTGAAAGTATTCTTGCTCTAAACCATGTTTTGTAGGAAGCAAACCGGCCTGACTGACAGATGGACATCAAAGTCGTGTTAGCAGTTTTCATGGCTGTTTTCATTAATACCCTTAAGGGACAATGATACCCTCAATAGACGTGATTCCTATCTCCTTTTACAAGTGAATCTCTTATGTTCATCCTTGCAATCATCATCCCTGTCATATTCACATATAGTCATTCCCTCTCGGTGCGCTTTACCACTCACAGAACTGCATGGGACCCTTTACTATGTACTCCAGAGGGGCATGTAAATATAATATGATATATTTTTATACATATTCTATATATACTTATACATTTTATGTATGTTTATATATACTTCTTATAAATATACATTTATATATTATATAGTATTTATGTAGTTATAAATCTATATTATATATATCAGGCATAAGCATATATAATGACTAACATTCAATAGTAAATATATTGAACTTCTTGCATTATTAGAGATGTCTTAAATATATTCATGCTAATGATAATAGTTAATATGTATTGGTGCTCGAAATACATCAGACACTATGGCAGTTTCCTTTCAAGTATAAACATAATTATCAGTGTTCTATGACATAGGTATTAATATTTCCTTTATTTTATGGGTGAGGGAACCAAGGGATTGAGAGGCTACACTACTTTCTAAGATCACACAGCCAATAAATTTGAGTCCATGCATCTTGGATCTAGGTGAGTATAGTTAGTTGCCTCTTGGTTAATCAAATCTGTCTTAAAATATCTAAGCTAGATAGATAGCTTGATAGATAGATGGTCAAAAGGTATAAACTTGTAGTTATAAGATAAGTAAGTTCTGGGGATGTAATGTGCAGGATAAAAACACCTAAGCTAAAATCTTTCTCTGTGTCACTGTTATTAGTCTAAGATACAGGAGGCTTTTGCATGTCACCAGCAGATAATTCCTTCTTCAAGTATTTGTTGATATTCAATCTAGAGCAAGCCCTGTGATAAGCCTTGTGAATTCCAGTACCTCCCTCCCAGAAGAAGTTCTTCCAGGGTCAGATGAGCCCTTCCAGGATCTGCCCCACCCCGATGCATGTCTCCCGGGACCTCCTCGCTCACTTGGCCTCCTCGCTCACACTGAGTGTGCTCAGTGTTCTGCTCTGGAGCCCTACGTCGCCTCCCCCCCAGAACCGCATGGCCCCCGGCCCCCACCACATGTGGCCTCCTCCCACACAGTCTTCAAGTCCTTGCTTAATTATCATCTCCTCGTGAGGCCTGAGTGGGTAGCTTCACCACAACCCTCACATTCACTGTCTCCTTCCCTGCTTTTTAAAATTTTTTAAATGTTTAATGATCTGTTTTTTTTCTTTTTGTATTGTGTGATTCCCCACACTTGCTGGAACGTGAGACCCAGGAGAGAAGAGGCTGCCTGTTTTGTTCATTGCCATAGCCCCTGCATTTAGAGCTGCCCTCAGTACATAGCAGGGACCCAGTAAACATGAGCTGAAAGAAATATGAATGCCACATGTCCATAGCCTTCAACAAGCCTGTGTCAAGAAGACAGAGGAAGGCATGCAATGGCAGTGTGACAGTTACACAGGAACAGTGGCATCGACTATTCTGGTGGTGGCCCTGCGACCAGTAACATCTGCATCACTCGGGATATTCTAGAATGTAGATGCCTGAACTCCACCCTGAAACATTCTGAATTAGTAGAGCTGGGGTAGAGTCTGAGATCTATATTTTAAAGAAACGCTTCAGGTGACTTCCATGGGTACCAGCGACCCCAGGGGATAGTGAGGATACAGAGAAAGAGCATCAGTTCTTCCCGGAGAGGCAGTAGGAGATGCTTAGGAAACGTCTCTTAAAGTCCAAACAGGATTCCGTTAGCTAAATGGAGGTGACATGGGCGAGGGGTGCCAAACAACTGAGAACAGTAGAGAGGAAGGAAAAAAAAAAAAAAGGAAAGCTTTTCTTTTTTAGAAACATTTTGTCCAACACAATTATTGAAGTTTTAAGGCTGAGTTTTTAAAGGGCTGTTCTCATGCCTCCTTAGTTCCACACATGAAGTGTCACATAAAAAATGGCCACACTTCCAGCGGGCTCATGGCAAGCACTGGGCATTGGACCTACTTGGTTTACATAGCTTATTATATTTGCAGAATGATTTGTGATCTCAATAGCCTCTTAAAAAGAAAGTATGTTGGGTCCATTTTAGTAATTTCCGAGATTATTAACATTCTGAGTAAACACAACCAAAAAATTTGCAAGTGCCCGCCAGGAAAGATTTACAGAGTCGGCCTGTTCCTCAACTCCTGGTTCCAGTAACAGCTTCACATGCGTCTTTGATAGGTTCAAAAATACATGCTTTCACTCAGCAGTCCCTAGGTGTTGTCAGGGAGAACAGAGCTAAAACATGTTCAGATCGATTTGGGGCAAAAACTCATGGAGTCAACAGTATGAGACGTGGTGATTAATAACATGCATTCTCCGAACGCTTTAAAACAATTTCAAAACATCTGGCAGTCACCCTTAGAAGTCATGCCTTGCAAGAACCTAAGGAGAAAAGCAAACTTCCCGTTTTAGGGACCAGGAAAGAGGCTAATGGAAGCTAGATGAGTGGGGCCGAGGGAGGGTCTTCTCTCTTTCCTTCCCTCCATCCTGTTTCTTTTCTCTTTCACACACAGCAACAGTGAGATTGCCAAGGATCAGGCATCTCAGTGTCAGGACAGGTAGGTAGGCAAGAGGTATTTTGCTGCAGTGATAATTAGGGTGTATCATCTTCAAAGGGCACTAAAGCTATTGAGCCCTTACTTGTATGGGGTTCACCTGAAGAGAGAACACACATGCTTCTTTCTTCCATTCACCCATCATCCCTACACACACGTCAGTGGCCCCACCAGGACCTGCCCAGAGTCCTGCCGAGCCCTGAATCACATTGCTGTTCAGAGAAATAGTTGGCACACAATGCACCTCTCACGGACGCTGTCACAACTGCCGGTAACGGGAGCAAATAGATATCTCCCTTTACTCTCCTATCTTGTGTTTGAGGTGTATCAGAAGAAACTTGTAAATAAGGCCTGTTGGTTTTATTAAACATCTTTATGGCCTAAAAATGTTGTGAATTTGCAAGAGTTGCCAGGGCTGTAAAAGCTGATGGGCTCAGCAGACGGGGTTGGTCAAAGTAGGTTTTGCACAGAGAGAGGTAGTGGAAGCACTTTCCCCTTAACTGAACGCCCTGGGGCCTGGCCTCTGTGGGTGTTGGAACAAGGGCTGCACAGACCACAGAAGTCTGGTGTTTAGGCAGCTACAGAATAACTGTCCCCTTCTATCTCTTCTTAGAAGTGTCAAGGGATTCTACAACAGGGGCTAATTTCTAGGAAAGGAGGCGGTAGTTCTGAACCATCCTGGCCAAAAGATCTGTGTAGGCAAGCAAGGGCCGAGGGTATAGACAAGCTGATGAACGTGCTCCGGAGTGACCTTGTTGAGTTGTGGAGGTCAGATCAAGGCGGTACTGGGCCGTGCATGAGTGGTGATTAGGATAGGGCTTGAACGTGTTCTGTGATCTGAGAATTCTAGGGCATCCTTGGAAAGTTGAAGGGAAATACCTAGGGCTGATTTTTGGCAGATACGCCTGGGGTAATCTTGTTCCCACAGCCCAAGTGAAAATAGAATCAAAATCAAGTAAAAGAACCTGAACAAAACCCCCAACAGTGTTAGAACTCAGAGGGGTTTTTTTTGTTGTTTTGTTTTTTTTAATTTTAGTACTAGAGCCTCAACAAACAGAAGTACTTCATGCATGACTTGGATTCCTGGGCTGGGAGGGTGGCAGGTTTGTGGCCCATCTACATGTGAATGTTTCTTCACCCCTGGATCATCCCCTTAGCCTAAGGTTGCTTGTCTGCTGAAGCCACTTACCTTTAACAATGGGAATCTGTGACAAGCTAAGACCTCAGGCTAAAATCACCCCCAGGTCTGTTTTTGCAGATAATGTTGTATTGAACACAGCCCTGCCCATTCATTTACATTTTGTCTATGGGTACACAGCGAGTAGTGGGGACAAAGACCATATTGCACACCAAGTGAAAAATATTTACTATCTGGCCTTTGACAGAAAAATTTTGCCAAATCCTGCTTCCAACTTTCCTATCCAATCCAGGCATTTTCCGGTCGAGTCCCTTTAGCGTTGAGATCTTCTGCTAGAAAAGTAGCTCTGAATGTTAAAATCTCTAACTATGAAACCTTTCAACATAGAGCAAGACAGATCATATAACAGACCCTATGTAGCCACCACCAAGATGACAACAATGTCATCTTCATTGAAGATTTCTCATCTTCATTTTGCAATCTCCTTCTGTTTTGAAAAAAATAACATGATGCAGGTAAGGCTAAGATTTCACTCTTCCATCCTCCTCCTACCCTTGCAGTGATGCCCAGCAGCCCAAAGTTGGTAAATGTCATTGCTGTAGATGCCTGTCCACACTTACGGCTTATGTTTTGTGTGTGAAGATGTGTGTGTGTGTATTTGACCTTCGGATAAATAGTACCATAGCTTCCTTTTGCAGATTTTTAATTCAGTAATAGGCATTTGGGATTTTATACATGTGTATACTTTTAGGAGTCTATTCATCCCCACTGCTAAATATGAAAGCATAGCTTATGCATTCACCTGACCGAGGGACGACTGATGGCTTCTACCTTTTCATTATTGCCAGTGGTGCTGCACTAAACATTTTTTATGTTTCTGTCCATCTGTTAAGTTTTTTCTAGAAGAGACACCCAAAAAGTAGAATGCCGAGTCATAGATTATATACAACGTGAGCTCGACTAAGTTTTTCCAAGTTATTTTCCAAGTGCTTATACCAGTATCTTCTCCCCCGGTTGTGTGCAAGTGCCCTGCTCCGGCACATACTTTCCTACACTTGGTGTTACCTTTTTTTTTTTTTTTTTGCTTATGTGAAAAATTTTAAATGGTATCTTCTTCTTATTTTAATTTGCATCTCACTGATGACAAGGGAGTTGATCACCAAGCTCAAGTGCAGTAGATATATGCTGAGAAGAAATGATTATAACTTATTCAAAGTTAAAGAGAGAAATTGAAATATTAGGGTCGGAAAAATAAGAAGTACTAACTATAAATCTTCTGAACTGTCATGAGAAGAATAGGAAGTAGCTTGCAACTTCAAAGCAGAATAATCAGGACATTCCACGTGACTCAGAGGTTTGAAATGGCAGTGGGACTCGTTTACTTTTCCAAGGGACATTCCCTGAGTGGAACATTGACTATCATTTTGTTCCAGAAGTTATTTTCATCTGGAAAAATTAAATTTTTTTAAAAAGGTTTTCAACCAAAGAAGAAGTGATGCTATTATAGCTTACTTTGACTTCTGGATAGCAAGTATATCATTTCAGAATTTGTAATCAAAGTCCTTAACTGAAGAAATTGTTGGGATAAACTCAGTCTGGGAAATGTAACATTGAAGCAGGATGGCAGCAAAGCATTAAGTTAAATAAGAAAATCAGGGATGCAAGACAGTGGCAGAGTAGGTGGAAGCTACACTAACCTCCTCCCCAGGACCAAACTGGAATTACAACTCAATTATAGAAAAGTCACCCTGAATAACCAACTGAACACTAGCTGCAGAGAAGCCTTATAACTGAGGAGTTATGGAAGAGACCGCATTGCCACAATGAGACTGTTAGGAAGTACGGAGGTGCAAGAAGGCCGGCTGGGCTCCCACAGGTAACCCAGAGGGATATTGCAGTGGCCGAGGGGGCTCCTCAGCCTAGAGCACCAGAGCTAGGAAAAGAACCCAAGTAACACCTGGTCGTGAAAAGCGGCTGAGCATCTCTCTACCAGGAAGAGACAGGGAGACTCCTAAAGGGCTAACACACAAAACTTCGTTTGTAACCACTTACTCTGGGCTCCAGCAGAGGGAGGGCAGAGCAGACTAGAGATACATGAGGAGAGTCTGGGGTTGGTGGCTCTAGGGAGAGAGCTGAAGGGGCAACCACCAGGATCCCTGTGCTCAGTCACTTCCCTTACTGGAGGATCCATCTTACTCAGGCAAAGCTCTCCCCTCCGTGCAGCTCAGTCCAGGAGGAAACAACAGTCCCACCCACAGGAATCCCTCTCACCCGACCCTGTGGAGCTTAAGCTGGCTACTGTGGAGTACAGCTGGAGGCCATTTCAGTAGTTAAGTCTGACACAAAGCCTTCAGGAGAAGGCAGATCGCTGGGAGCTCTGAGATTTTAGATGATCCTCCCTTGGGCCTGGTGCTGGTAAAAACCATTCTTGGTGCCCAGCTTTGTCCTTTCTGCACATGCCCAGGAGCAGCAGAGGGAACCAAAAGCTGTGGAACATGGATAGCTCCGAACAGGTTGCTCAGGGCCAGGCATAGGCAGCATCTGACATGGGTTGGCACCAGAGTCTTTGCAGATCTACCTAATATATAGAAACAAACACAAAGAGGCCGCCAAAATGAGAAGACAAAAAAACAGGCCCAAAGTGAAAGAACAAGATAATTTTCCAGAAGAAGAATTAAATGAAATGGAGGCTATCAATTTATCAGATATAGCATTTAGAGTAATGATTATAAGGATGCTAAACAGCATAAAAAAAGACATAGAAACCATAAAAAAGGGACCAGTCAGAAATAAAGAAAGCAATATTTGAAATAAATAATACACTAGAAGGAATAAACACTAGAAGGAATAAATAAAACACTAGAAGGAGTAGATTAGATGAAGCAGAGGATAGAATGAGTGATTTGGAAGACAAGATAGAAAAAAACACCCAAGTAACAAGCAAAAAGAATTTTTAAAAATGAGGTGAGTTTAAAGATACCTTGGACAACATGAAACATAAACAGCCTCCACATGATGGGAATACCAGAAGGAAAAAACAGTGAGCAAGGGATTGAGAATCCATTTGAAGAAATAATGACCAAAAACATCCCTAACCTGGGGAAGGAAAAAGACACTAGTCCAGGCAGTGCAGAGTTCCAAACAAGATAGACACAAAGAGGCCCGCACCAAGACACGTCATAATTAAAACGGAAAAGCTTAAAGACAAGGAGAAAATCTTAAGTTCAGCAAGAGAAAAGCAGTTAGTTAACTACAAGGGAACTCTCATTATACTGTCATCTGATTTCTCAACAGAAACATTTCAGGCCACAAAGGACTGGCATGAAATATTCAAAGTGATGAAAAGCTAGGACCTACAACCAAGGCTACTTTACCCAGCAAGACTAGCATTTAAAATTGAAGGAGAAATAAAGAGCTTCCCTGACAAGCAAAAGCTGAAGGAGTTCGTGTCCACCAAACCAGTATTGCAGCAAACATTAAAAAGCTCACTTTAAAAAGAAGAAGGAGAAGGGAGAAGGGGAAGAGGAGGAGAAGGAAGAGAGGAAAAACAGAGGAAAATAGTTAAAATGAAACGGCAATAAATACATATCTATCAATAAACACTTTAAGTGTAAATGACTGAAAGGTCCTAATCAAAAGACATAGGGCAGCTGAATGGATAAGAAAACAAGACCCATATATATGCTGTCTCCAAGAGACCACCTCAGAACAAAAGATACACACAGACTAAAAGTAAAGGGATGGAAAAAGGTATTTATGCAAAGGGAAAGGAAAGAATGCTATTGTAACAATACTTATATCAGACAAAATAAACTTTAAAACCAAAGCTATAATAAAAGACAAAGAAGAACACTACGTAATGATAAAGGAATCCAAGAAGAGGATATGACCCTAGTAAACATTCGCACACCCAGTATAGGAGCAGCTAAATATGTAAAGCAAATCTTGATGGACATTGAGGGGGAGACTGACAGAAATACAGTCATAGTAGGGGATATTAACACCCCATTAACTTCAACAGATAGATCTTCCAGGCAGAAAATCAACAAGGAGACAGCAACCTTAAATGACACACTAATCAAATGAATTTAATTGATATCTACAGAGCATTTTACTCCAAAGCCCTAGAATATATATTCTTTTTGAGTGTGCACAGGATGTTTTCTAGTTTAGACCACATGTTAGGACATGAAACAAGTCTTAATAAATGTAAGATTATTGAAATCATATCAAGCATCTTTTCTGCCCCAAATGCTGTGAAAGTAGAAATCAATCACAAGAAGAAAACTGAAAAATACACCAAGGCATAGATGCTAAATAACATGTTATTAAACGATGAGTGGGCCAACAAAGAGATCAAGAAACAAATCAAAAGATACCTTGAAACAAATGAAATGAGGACACAACAACACGAAATCTTTGGGACACAAGAAAAGCAATCCTATGAGGGAAATTCATAGCATTATAGGCCTATCTCAAGAAACAAGAAAAAGTTCAAATAAACCATCTAAAATTACACTTAAATGAACTTGAGAAAGAACAACAAAGCAAGTCCAAAGTGAGTAGAAGGAAGGAAATAATAAAGATCAGAGAAGAAATAAAAAATATAGAGTTTTTAAAAAATGATGCAAAAGATCAGTGAATCCAAGAACTGGTTCTTGGGAAAAATAAACAAGTTTGACAAAACTTTAACCAGATTCATCAAGAAAAAAAGAGGGATGACCCAAATAAATAAAATGAGAAATGAAAGAAGAGAAATAATAACTGACACCAAAGAAATACAAAGGAATATGAGAAAATATTATGAACAACTATATGCCAACAAATTGGACAACCTGGATGAAATGGATAAATTCCTAGAAACATACAGTCTTCCAAAACTAAATCAGAAATAGTCAGGGAATTTGAACAGACAGATTACTACAGTGAAACTGAAGCAGTAATCAGAAAACTCCCAACAAACAAAAGCCCTGAACTAGCTAGCTTCACAGATGAGTTTTACCAAACATTCCAAGAACTAACACCTCTCCTTCTCGAGCTATTCCACAAAATTCAAGAGGCAGGAAGATTCCCGGGCTCATTTTACAAGGCCAGTATTATTCTAATTCCAAAACCAGATAAAGACACTCAAAAAAAAAAAAGAAAGAAAATCATAGGCCAATATCCCTGATGAACATAGATACCAAAACAAAATATTAGCAAACTGAATCATTATACATCAAAACATTATACACCATGATCAAGTGGGATTTATTCTGGGAATGCAAGGTTGGTCTAACATTTGCAAATCAATAAATGTGAAACACCGTATAAACAAAATGAAGAATAAAAATCACATGATCACATCAATAGGCGTAGAAAAAACATTTGATAAAATCCAGCATCTATTTATGACAAAAACTCGAAAAAGTAGAAACAGAGGGAACATACCTAAACATAATAAAGGCCATATGTGACAAACCCACTGCATCATACTCAATGGCAAAATCTACAAGTGTTCCCCTTAAGGTCAGAAACAAGACTGGCATGTCTGTTTTCACCTCTCTCATTCAGTATAATACTGGCAGCCCTAGCCATAGCAATCAGACAAGAAGACGAAATAGAGGGCACCCAAATTGAAAAGGTTGTCCATTGCTTGTAGCAATATTTTATCTGATATATCTCTTCAGACAAGGGAAACAAAAGAAAAAATAAACAAATGAGACTACATCAAACTAAAAAGTTTTTGCAAAACACAGGAAACCAAGAACAAAATAAAGAGACAACACACTGAATAGGAAAACATATTTGTTGATACATCTGATAATGAGTTAATAACCAAAATTTATTTAAAAACTTATAAAACTCAATGCCAAAAAATAAACAATAATTAAAAAATGGGCAAAAGACCCAAATAAACACTTCCCCAAAGAGGACATACAGATGGCCAACAGACATATGAAAAGATGCTCAATGTCACTGATCATCAGAGAAATACAAATTAAAACCACAATGAAATATCACCTCACAGCTGTCAGAATGGCTATCATCAGTCAATCCACAAACAACAAGTGCTGGCGAGGATGTGAGAAAGGGAAACCTTTTTACACTGTTGGTGGGAATGCGGACTGGTGCCGCTACTGTGGAAAGCAGTGTTGAGATACTGCAAAGAATTAAAAATGGAATTGCCTTATGACTCAATGATTTCATTTCTGGGAATTTATCCAAAGAGACCCAAAACATAATCCGAAAGAAGATAAGCACTTCTATATTCACTGCAGTGTTGTTTACAATCGCCAAGATATGGAAGCAGCCCACGTGTCCATTAGTAGATGAGTGAATAAAACAACTATGGGACATTTACACCATGGAATACTACTCGGCCATAAAAAAGAAGAAAATTTTACCCTTTGCAACAGCATGGATGGACCTGGAGAACATTATGCTGAGTGAAATACGCCATAAGAAAGACAAACACCATACATTTTTGCTCATATTTGGAATCTAATGAACAAACTGAACTAACAAGCAAAACAGAGAGACTCAGAGAGAGCAAGCTGACAGCCATGGCAGTGCAGAAGGGTCGGGGGTGGAGGGATTGAGCAAAAAGGAAAAAGGACTCACGGACGCGGACAGCGGTGTGGTGACAGGGGGTGGGGGGCAGGGGGAGGAGCGGACGAGGGTATAAGGAGGATAAACGGTAATGGAAAAAATACGACAAAAATTTGTTTTAAAAAAGAAAATGGATGGAGAAGCGCTTTGAAATCTGTAAGATTATACACATGTGGTTGCTTTTCTCTAGAACTGGGCCACTTAGGAATAGGAGTGAGAACATGGTTTCTGGGCCCAGGGCTGCCCATCTCATGACCTCATGTGAGTCACTTCCAGGCCCCGCCAGGTTCTCCCTGTGAAAGGATGTTAATGACACTGGCCACCCTCATTCCATGTTGCTGTTATAAGGAATGTAGCCCTGAGATTAAGTCATAGTCTAAGACATCTCAGAAAAAAGGACCATGAGTTTTATTTGAAAGGAGGGAAGAAATTATGAATGATCCATTAAGGGTTTTATAGCCAGTGATGTCTGCAGTCGTTAGGCAGAGCCTTTTGTTTTCAAACAAAGATCTTAGGCTGTTGCTCGAGGGATCCCTCCATGTTTGGTCCCCTTCTTCATCGTTCCCAGGGTCAGCCTCGTGTGTTCATGGAGAGCTATGCTAAAACAGCAGCCTTGCACTTCACTGATGCAAGGTATCGATTTTTCTCACTACATAGGCATAAAACTTAGAGAGGCTTGTCTAAAATGCTTTGAGCAAAATCAAAGCCATCCTGCCCACACGCTCCATTTTCCTGTTCATTCGCTACCTCAGGCCACTTGGTTTTACTTGGGTGACATGCGTAGGAATGGAGACAGCGCGAGCAAAGCCTGACAAAACTGTGTCCCCCCTTTCTCTTCCCCTGCAATTCGTGACAAAAGTATCTTTTTTCTTTTTTCTCTTTACTCTTTCAATTTCTTTTCCTGATTTTTCTTTTTCTGGCATTCTCTGAAAGACTGGTGTTCCCCCAGGATTTTTCCATAGCCTTGTTTTGTCATTCCTCACATTCCAACTAAGAATTTTATTTGTGCCTGTGACTTCAACCACCAGCTCTCTGCTCAGGGCTCCAAGACCTTGTACCTCAGTGCCTACTAACCATTTCCTGGATGTCCTGTAGGCACTCCAAGTTCCGTATGTGTCAAATCTTATCCAACTTTCTCACCCACCTCCTGTGCTGACAGTTTCTGTCCCAACGAACAGCACAGCATTTATCTTTTCCCCCAAACCAGAGGGCTGAGAGTTAAGGCAGATCCTGTTCATTTACCACCTTAGAGCCGATGTTCTCATTATCTCTTGCTAAAGAAACACAATTTTTCCTTCACTTTTATGGCCGAGTAGTATCCTATTGTGTAAATGTACAGCATACAGATCGATGATATATTATAGAATTGTACAACTGAAACCTATATAATTTTATTTAGTCAATGTCACTCCAGTAAATACAATTTAAAAAATTTTTAAACCTGAAAAAAAAAGCATAATTTTATTCGGGTATTGGAGTCCAATTCCTTCATAGTACCTTCTACGTAGCATGGAGTCAAAAGCTGATTGGTCCAAGACAATTGGCTAATTCCACTCCCCTTGCAAGTGATTGATTTAGGTGTGGGCATGGGTGCAGTGTGACCACTAAGACATAAGGAGCAGCCTTCTGGGAAAGAGACATGCCAGGGGAAATTATCCTTCTGGTTTTTGGTTGTGGTTATGCAAGGAAGGCTACGGCACCCACCAGGAGGGTACAAGCATGAGATGAAAGTCAAATCTTTGCCGGATAAAGCACGAAATGGAAAACAACGGAAAGTTCGATCATGTTCTTAAGACAGTGAATTAACCATATACTAGAGATGCGTTCACAGAAATAAAATGTAATGGAAATGTGTTTTTTAATAGCAATGAATGTCTTGATTTGAAAGCATTCTTCAGACTTACTAATGTGAAAAATCACATGGTGATCATCATAAAAATTATTTTTGGTGGTATGTCAGCTGATCATTTAATTAGATCCCCCTTCAATTTAGATTCGAAGCAAATTCTCGAAAACAAACCAACTTGAAAAGCGATTTGTTGATTAGCCATTTACTTTTCAGTGAGGACACCAATATTTAGAATTGTCCCTTTGCTTAGTGCCCTCGGTCCTTTGTCACCCCCAGCAGTGCACCCCGTAAGAGTAAATTGGATGCGAGCATCGCTTTTTCTTGACAGGAGGAAGAAAGGAAGCTGAAGGTGTCAGGAAGGGGGCCCCTCCTATCCCACGGTAGATACCTTCGCAGGTAGATCTCTTAGAAGAAAAGGAACAAGTTACACTTGAAGATTTAATCCTTGGAAAGCTTTTCTGTAATTAACAGGGCTGTACGTATGCCAGCTTGAAGACCATTTACCAAGAAGACCCACTGGAGTAGTTGAAGTGGAAGATGACAAAGAACATATTTCTTTAGTCTACATTATATACATATATATATACACACACATATTATGTATAACATACATACTTTTTTTTTTTACCTATACAACAGAAAATTTCTACTGAATCTTGTCTCTTCCTGGTAACAAGTAATATTCTTTTATTGAAATATAAACAATCAAAATCTCCGTTTATGGGCTATCTCTTTAAGAGAGATAAATAATTGAAATTTACCTTTTTCTACTTAAAAATTATTTACTAAATTCATAACACATTTATAGTATTTTGATCAAATAATCAAATACTACTCTTCATTCTAATGAGCAACCAATTCACAGGAAAAATTTAAATACTTAAAGGTTTATGGTGATAGAATTAACATTAAAATTTATATACATACTTTTTGTCACAGAAAAGAGTGAAACATAAAGACTTTCAAACGTAAAACCTATTATATTAGGAAAAATTCGGTGGGAAGAATTATAGTGAAATATGAATTGAAGGTAAAAGAATCTAATTTTTTATTTAAAGAATTATTTCTACATGTGTTTTTTAAAATGTGTAACAAACAGCATAAAATTTTAGCTATTGATATTATGCTATTTAGATTCCTCTGGTGACATTAAAGTATTGAAACCATTTTATTTCAAAACATTGATGTTGCACTAGTCGTTAAATGACACCCATGACAAATTTTAGATGTCAATTAAAATGTTTGTGAGAAGTTATATAGATTTAGAACTAAAAATGTTTAGAGAATATCACACTAAAATATTGAAGTATAATGTTATATTATTTCTAAGCATGCACATTTTATGAAGGATACTGGGTAAAGAGAATAATTCTCCCTTGAATTCTTTTACACATGAAAATTTTACAGCCACGAGTACATGTTATGAAGAGATAACTGAGGCATTCTTCCTTTCCTATTCACACACTCACATCTCTTGAATTCTGCAGCCTTTCTCTCCTGTAGTTTTTCAAAACACTCTGTTGGCAAATGGCTCCGTAGAAATCTCGAAAGTTCCATATTAAGTAATTTAATTGAAACGAGAAGCCTGGTTCAGTTGATGGTAAGTCTTGTGCACTCTTACTTTTTCAAGCTAGACACTATTGGCCACTGAAGCTGAATTCAGACTAATTAGAGGGCAAATTCAAAGCTCTTGACAAAAAAATGAACAAACAGAAAAAAAACATGACCACAGACAACCAAGAGACTTAGAACATGCCAATGGATGCAGAGCCATGGAAAAAGTTAAAAAGAAAGAAAAGGTGTCAAAAACCATTATTAAAAATGAATACCAATACCAAAAACAGTCTCTATTTTTGAGCCTACACTGGGTAGCACTTTTACTAACACTGAAGGTCAGCATTAACTGATGCGTCCATTCATTCTGCATGTTCCATGCGCTTTCCTGGGCTTTAAAGGCAAAGAGGTATAAATCATTGACTTCCTTCCAGGAATAAGATGTATAAAGAAAAAGTGACCTTAACCCTGGAGGCAGGAGAGTGGTGAATCGGCTAATCGAGCAACCCAGGAAAGAAAGGGTGGGGTCCTAACTAAGGGGCAAGTCATCTAGAAGGAAACGTTTGAGATATTGGGGCTCTAACATGTTTAAGTGATCAAATGGCTACAAGGGTGAGGAAGGGGGAAATCTTGTATCTGCTGGGGATGAGCCTGCAGCTGGCATTCCCTCCGATAGAGAATATTTGAGGAAGAACAGGCCAGGGCAGCAGAGTCTCTAGGGCATAAGAAAAGAAAGATGTCTGGTAGAAGGTGGATCTCAGAGGGTGGATCTGAAGTGATTTCCAATATATGGCGGTAACAAGATCACTTGGGGTAAAGTTAAGGGGAGAAGTGGGCAGAGGGAGGAACTCTGGGGACACCTGCTTTTCAAGGCAGTAAGGAAAGGAAATCTACAAAGGAGTCCGAGGAAGGGCAGGCATAGCCAAGGCCAGGAGAAATCAGGTGAGGTCAAGACTGAAACGTGTTCACTGGATTGATGGAGAACGTCTTGCCTGGAGGACTTTCAGAGAAGCGCTGGGGGTGCGAACATGATTACAGTGGGGAAGAACCAAAGATACCGTGTAATCAATCATGTTAATGACGCTGTTATAGTCTTCTGATAAACCAGAACTCGGCAAGCTCTCCCGATGTGGAAGAATTCACTCTGAGTGAGATAATTGGAATAACTGGAGAGAATAAAAATTACTTTCTGAACCACTACATCAGTAACCCAAACAATATTCCCCTGAAAAGCTAAACATGAGACAAGTGGCAAGTGAATGATTGGATTTGAAGTTCCCTACACTTTTTTTCTGAGATGTCCCTTGGTTTTCAAATAGCTCATCTGCCAAAATACTAACTGGTCTTCTACGATGAGAAACTCCGAGCGCAGACCAAGTCCGCTTTGATCACCACCATATCCCTGCAACTTTACTCAGATCCCTGCACACAATAGATGACTAATAAATATTTATCCAATAAATTAATGAATATCTAATCTTTTAAAGATGTTGCAGGTGTTGCATTTGCTAGTATTTAAATAACCAGAATACAACTGGTATTTGAGGAGGGAAAAGTCTGGGAGGTTAAAAATCATTCCTTTGCCTTTTATTTGGGAAATAGAGCAGATTTAAGTGTACCATTCATGCAGCAAATATTTACTGAGTGCGCACGTGCTCATGATATGTTTGGTGTCCATTCTGCTTTTTATAACTCTCTGTTTAGATCTTTCCTTGGATCGGCCTAATTATAAATAATGTAAATAAAAAGGACTTCTACTGAACTTTTGAAGTATCTGTAGGGAATGTTTCTTGTTAACATCAAACAGAACTGGTTATACCTTAAGTCAAGCTTATCAAATATTTTCTAATATATTGTTTCCAAACACAAGCATGGCACATTTTTTTCCATAGAGCAGGTTCTATTAACAATATCTATTATTTGTATTCAAAACAAATTCAGTACAGGACTCTTGCTCTTTAATAAGTAGTCCTCGAACTTCAATATAAACAAGACACACCTGGGAATGTGGCACAACTGCAGATCCCAGGACTACACACTGCAGGAATTCTGATTTTGAGATTTGGACAAAAACCTGAGAGATGGCGTTTTTTAACTAAGCACTTCATAGGCTGAAAAGCACAGCCTAAATTATTTGTGTAAAATAGAATAATTTGGGCTCTGGTCCACTGCCAAGGGCCAGCTCCATTAATTACATCCTCATGAATAAGGGCTGGAGACCCGACTCTTCTTTCTTGGAGCAATTTCCCCATGTTTAGAGTAGAGGCTTTCTTGAACTGTTTGTGACAGGAAGATGTGCGGGAGTTGATTGGCAAGGACTTGTAATGTGTGTTTCCAGTTAGGATACCTTTCCTCGCAGGCCTGTGTGCTGCAGCTTCTGCAGCTCCCAGGAGAGCAGTGTTGGGGGAGAGCCCTGCCGAGAGCCCAGGGGAGACAGCGCCCGAACCAGGGGCTGGGCCCACTGCAGCGCGCTCCCATGTAGCCTCGGCGGGTGTTTGCATAGGCACGGAGGCCTGCCCAGGGGCCCAATCGTTGACCCTCATGACCTATCTGCCCCTCTCTCCTTCCCCTTCGTGGAGGAGTTTGGGTCTCTTTCAGGCAACGCACATTGAGGGGGGGTTTACGAAATTAAAGACGATCCATAGAGGATATCAGTTGTGACAAAATGAGCCAGAAAAGGGATTCTGTGTGTTTCATAGGAAGAAAATCATCGGTGTTTGGCAAAGGCTCTCAGGGGTACTGGCAGGGTGTTGAGGGTTGACATCAAATATTTGAAAGGCTAACACGTGGAAGTCACAGGTAAGTTCCTCCTGGGCCGCTCCAGAGCAGGCGAGGGCCGCTGAGCAGGTGGGCCAGGGGGAGGTGCGCTTACTGACGATATATTTAATAAAAAGTGAATGGTACCTAGAATACACAAACCCATAGAAACAGAGCACCAACTGGAGGCCACCAGAAGCTGGGTGCTCGGGGAGAAACGGGGAACTGTTTTCTGCGTATGCGTTTTGGGGTAATAAAAACATTTTAGAACCAGATTGAGCTAGTGGTCACACACTCTGTGACTATGCCCTTTAAAAATCGATACTTTTATGTTAGGGGAATTTTGTGTCAATTAAAAAAAACTAGCAGAGAAATTAATAGAGCACCGTTATAACAAATTCAGTTTATGGTTAAGATCTAAATCAAGAAAAATCAAATATTGTTCTCAGAAACAAACAAAAAAAGCGTGTGGATTGATTCATAACACATTAAGTCCTTTTCAGTGGAGAAAATATGTAAGTGGAGGTTTTGTGATTATTCTTCAAGGGTGCTGTTAAAGAGATGTCTGTCTTGGGTGGAAAGTGACTATGTTTGATCCAAGTGAACTTGCATTTCTTTTAAAAACTTAACCTTTTTACCTTTGAAATGATCATTTAATTGTGGTTACAAAACTTCTGTTTGCTCTTTGTCAAAACTTTGGAGATTTAAGAAAGCATTAGAGACATAGGAATGATTTTCAATGACTATATAGTCTTTTAACACATATGTGTGTTCAAGGTACTGAAATATTCTTCTATCTACGTTGTGTCTAATTGTCGACTTTATAAGTAATACCGATATGAACCTGTGTATGTTAATAGTAAAGTGTAATATTAAAATAGAACTCTAGAAAGAACATTACTCTGTCACGAAGAGACGTTTGGATTTGGATACTCGTTTCGGAAATCAGAGGTCTTTGGTCCAAGGGAAGCTGGATGAGGTTTGGGCAGCAGCCGCAATGAGAATGAGTAAAGACACCAAGCGTCCCCAACTCCTGCCCAGGCCAAGGAGCTGGCACCAGAGACAAGGGTGGAGCCGAAACAGAGGGAGGAAACTGACCATCTTTCCACCTTCTCGGTTCACTGTGTAAAACTGTTTTAATTGGAATTTGTGTTTGCTTTTTTGAAGACCCAGTTACTGGTTCAATGCCTGGAAATAGGGAGGGGCAAACACTAGTTAGGGAAGGCTCTTTAAATAAACACAGGAGACAATTTTAGTGAGGAATAAAGGACATTCGTGACTAGAGCACCAGTATGAAACATTTGTGCGTGCTTAATAGATACTTAGAAATAAAGAGAAGTTTTGATATCAAATGGAACAATAGACATATATTAATATAAACTATAAATATGTATTTTCTAAGTCACAACAGACATAGTAATATAAACTGTAAAAGTGAATTTTCTCTAAATCACTTAGTAACAGGCTAGTAGAATAATTCTGAGGGCTGTGGTTGAAATTTTCTCCTATTTTTCTGCTGTTAGGGCCCGTTTCCTCTAGTCACAATTAATTGCTGATTAATTTTGATCAGAGATTCTTAAGATACGGTTCCCTGACTAGCAGTGTCGGTATCACCTGGGAATTTATTAGAGGTGTAAATGTTTGCCCCCCTTTTCCACCCCAAGATCTACTGAATCAGAAACTGTGGGGAGTTTCTGCAGATTCACCCTCCAGACAAGTCTGGTTTTTTGAAACGTGAGCTTTCTGTTACACAACTTATAGGCAGAGGACTTTAATGACAAGAATTTTTAGTAACTGAATGCAAATACTTTGCTCCTTGCTAATTGCAATACAGTTCTTACTTCTCTGGCGCATTGATTTGAAAAGCAACACAGCATCTGAGCTCCTACTTGTTTTCAGCACCGTGCACAAAGAGATGTCTTAAGAATCATCCCAGATAAAGTTTTCACATAAATTACTCACATTCGTAGTTGATTTTAGCAATATCATTTGTTATACATTTTTAAGCTATTGTTTAAAAAGCTGAGGCCCTGATATTAGTAACAATTCGATATTCTTTATAACCCCAATGACTGTCCCCGAGCCCTCCATTAAAGTGATGCCCTTCAGCATTTTCACCTAGATGTAAATTCATTCATTCTCAGCACATAATTCTTGCAAGCCTCCTCCATGCTGCGTGCAGCTGTAGGCACTGGGACCTACAGACACGCCAGGCATGGTCCTGCTTTTCCAGGAAGTTACACTCTAGTGAAGGTACGCAGGTAACAAACTAGCAAGTGATATCAAACGAAGATATTTTTCAGATAGTAAGAACTTCTCTGAAGGAGATAACAGGATGATGGAGGAGACAGTGCCCTGGGCTTGGGGGACACGAGGCTGAGCGGTTAAGCAGGGCCTCTCTGTGAAGGGCGTGCAACCTGAGGCATGAATTACAAGGAGCGATGTTCTGGTTTCTGGGAAGAGGGACTTGTTAGCAGGGGAATGAAGTGGCATGAGGACAAGTTGTCATGTTCGCAAAAGACCCTGTGCAGTTAGAGCTGAGTGAGCTAGAAGGACAGTATCGAGGAAAGGGGATGAAGTAGTTAGGGACCAGATCCTATATGACCTTATGAACTGTGATAAAGTATTTGGCCTTAACTGTATGTTTCCTGAGAAGTCGGCACATAGTTTAAAGTAGCAAAATGATATGATATAATATTATGTCTTAAAAACTTAGAATTCTGACTTCTCTGTGAGAAAGGAGGCAATGTTGTTGAGAATGCAAGTGGAAGCTAAGATAGGAGGTTATTGGGATAATCTTGATGACAAATATCGCTGTCAGGGCTAGCGTGGTAGCAGTGGAGAAGACGGGAAGGAAATGACTTTAAGACATGTTTTGAGGATTAAAACAACATGACGTGTATTCCATTAGATCTGAGAGTGAAGCAAAGTTTTTGAAATAAGACTAGGGCAAGAGCAATTTGGGGGCAGAAATCAAGGATTTGATTTGGGCCATGTGACATGAGATGTCCATTAGGTATCTAAGTGGAAAAGATCAGTTGTTAACGTCAGTCTACAGGTGAGAGGTGAGGGGTGAGAGGGAACTGTGCACATTGGGTGAGAGATGATGTTTAAACCCAGGGGCATAAACGGGCATAGTTAGACAGACACTAGAGAAGAGCAAAAACTAGTGAAACAGCTCGGGGGCCCTCCAGCCTTACAAAGCCATGCAGAGAAGGAAGAACCAGCAGAGAAGACTGAGAAGGAACAGTGAGAGGCGAATACAGCAAAAAAGGAAGGACTGGTGCACATAAATCAAGAGATGCAGTGTTTTAAGGACAGCGTGATCAACTCTTTGGAACGCTATTGAGATCAACCAGGTGAAGAGGAAAAAAAGGGGCCCATAGGTTTGGTAATATGGAAACCACTGTCAACTTACGAGGAGCCGTTTCAATGGAGATATTTAAAAAGGAAATCACAGTCAATAGCAATGAGGAGAGACTGAGAGGAGAGGAAGTAGAAACATTTTTGGAGACTGACGTGCCTGAGCCCCTAGGGCGCAGATGGGAGCTGGAATAGGGTGGAGCACAGATTGTGACTCTGTAGCAGTTGTGGATAATTTCAGTGGAAGCGATGGGCAGTTAAGCCATTCGGCTTGTTCTTCAGTGAAACAGCAACAACAAATGATTCCAGCAAATCCAAATAAAACAGGGGTGTCCACCAATCCATGGCCCACAAGCCGCAGGCAGCCAAGGATGACTATGAATGCGGCCCAACACAAAATTGTAAATTTACTTAAAACTTTTTTTTTTTTTTTTGCTCATCAGTTTTCATCAGCGTTTGTGTATTTAATGTGCGTCCCAAGACAACTCTTCTTCTTCCGCAGTGGCCCAGAGATGCCAAAAGTTTGGACAAATCCTCAACACATGTCACACTTTCATGAGTCCAATCAATTGAATGGTATCTTTTCCTCCACTCAGTTCTGATGATTTATTAAATGCGTTTCATTAAAGGGGCCTCTAAGTCCAACTTCTTTCTCCTCACTTTGCTTCTCCATAACTTAAAATATTAACCTCTGCCACTTCCCTCCTTCAATGAGGCCAACATACATGAGAATTAGGCAGTATCTCCGAAGTACTTTAAGTTTCTTGGCGGTACCCTATATCAGCAAGGCTTTTATTATTTTTCCTCATTTACTCATTTCCTTTCTCTCTCTGGGAGGGCACTTCTGAGATTATATGAGGTTGGAATTTATGAGTTAAACAACACAGACACTTAGCAAACACTAGTACTAGCACTTAAAGAAAAAAGGATAGGGGTCATTGCTAAATATTGTAAATTTTGGGACTAACAATTTTGTTTTGTGGGTTTTCTTCCTGAGGCTGTGTTCCAGAGAGGGCAATAAAGGGTAAAACTCATTAGTGCATCATTATCTTTTGTCTGAAGGAAACAATGTGTGGTTTCTAGGCAGCCCACTTGGTGTTTGCATTGGTCCTGGATGGATTTCAAACCAACTATATTGTTTGAACAATTCCCCTTAAACATGAAAAGAACCACACCACTAAACCACAGAGTTGATGCTAAATTACTAGGTGATGACTCTTCTGGCTCCTAAAGGTTTCTAGATCTCAGTCACTGAAATCATGGATCTTTCTTCTAATAAGAAAGATCTAAGCCTTTATGGTAGACCTCCCATGCAGTCTCCCCCTCTCCTGCCCCCAGTATGCTCCATGGACTTCTGAGAAGTTTGGTTTGGAATCAAGGTCATTGAGTTCTCTCCGATGAATCTTAATAGCAGTCCTTTAGAAACTGCAAAGTATTCCCGAGTCAACTCTGCAATTATCAGCAACTGCATAATCAATGAATATGTTTGATAATGAAAATCCAGTCTGTTTCCTTTTTATCAAGATGAGGCATTAAGTGGATATTGGTGATTTTATTATTATTCTGTTTTTCTCTAAACTTACTTGCCTTCCTTGGGGATTTCATTACATTTTTTTGAATGGGTAATATTAGAATAGCACCTATAAGGAAAACTTAAAATTTAGATTTTAAGGTCACCTGGGAAGAAAATAACCTTTCATAGGGATTTCTATTAAGTATAGTACTATATACTATGTTCCCACTATGTAACCCCGTAACTTTCAAAAACCCAAAGTCTTACATAGCATCAATCAAAACCAGTTCAAAGATGCCAAGTTAGTAAAAGTCGTATCTTAGGAAACAGCAGATTTTGTCATTGATGTTACTTCTATTCACTTTCACAGTAAGAACAAAATTTCATAATTCCCGCAAATCATGCCTATTAAGTTCCTTTCGCGGAATCTAAAGAGTTGATTTTCATGTATTTAAAGATGTCAGATTTTCTCAATTAATCCAGGCTGTAACTGACTTGCTGGTGCTTTGCAAAGAAATTTATATTCTTGGAAGAGCAAGGAAACGGAGACGCTGGTGCAGAAAGGAAAGCTGCAATTTTGGAATATTATCATCCGTTAAATCTGCCATCAGTTGGAAAGACAGTGCTAATTAAGTCACTTGTAAAAGGCAAAATCAATAATTTTCCTTCTAAATGTTCTTGCTTTGGGGAGCAAAAATTCTCAACAGAAAATATCCCCTTAGTTTATATTATGTGGAGAGAAATGTGTTCTCCCTTTTTTTTTTTTTCATTTTTTAACTACTAATTCTTTTGCTGTCTGAAGGGCGGAGTTGACAACGGAAGCCTGAGAATTTCTGGATTCGCCCTCTAGATGAACTCATTAGAAAAGATAACTCCATTTGAAAATTATGGTTTTTTAAAAGATTTTATTTTTATTTATTTTTAGAGAGAGGGGAAGGGGGAGAGAAGGAAAGGGAGAGAGACACTGATGTGTGAGAGAAACATCAACGAGTTGCCTCTCGCACATCCCCCAGCTGGGGACCTGGCCCTCAACCCAGGCATGTGCCCCGACCCGGAATCAAAGCAGCGACCTTTCAATTCACCGGCGGGCACTCAATCCACGGAGCCACGCCAGCCAGGGCTGAAACTTCTGTGTTGATCAAAGAATTATGTCATTCAGAAACATCCACCTTAGAAAGAGAAATGTTCTTCTCCGCAGCAACAAATTTCATGTTGACCCTACCCCCAAATTTCTGCTTTTGGTCAGAAGAGGCTTTGGGTGAAAATTTCATGCGTGTCTTGGCACAACTGAGCTCCACTACTTGGAAAACAAAAACTCTGAAAGTACAGATTGTCTTTCCGAAGGACGGCATGTTTTTATTTCTTAATGAATGTATTTCTTGACAGAATTTCAGTTAATTCCAAAGACCAGTGTTCTTGGGGGTTTTCAGTGGGCAATAAATTGGTGGTTGGTGATGTGTTGCTTGTACAAGTTTTCCTGAGTCCTGGAGAGGAACGGAGCTGATTGTCAGCTTCCAGAGATAGCAGTGTAGATAAAGCCAAAGTTTAGGAGTTTATTTACTTAATATGTATTAGGATAAAAGCTCGTAACTACGTGAAGGAATCTTACGATGGATTCTTTTAAAAAGCAGATATTTTGGGGAGTTGAAAAAAATTCACCCCTTAAGTTTTCCAAATGTGTGTTTCACATGTTAGTTTCAGGAAAACCAAAAGCTAGTGATGTATACAGAGACATTTACTCACACACTGAATGGATTAGGAGGTCCAATTTTAATTGGTATTTTTCTCTCCTGATAATGGTTTTTTTTGTTTTTTTTTTGCCAGTGTCACTGTTTGGATGGATTCTTCTCTCACAAATTTCTTCTAGATTCTTCATCTTTTCTTTTCCTTCCTCTTCTCTCTTATTACCATCTTTATTTTCTCATGCTTATTTTTGTTCTGGTAAAAGGACCTAGCTTTTATGGCCATCTTTTTCCAAAAATAAAATTGCTTGGCTCTCATCAGTAAACATAGTAATCGTACCAAATTTCTATATCTGTTTTTGAACTCTAGGTCAAAGTTAACTGGATCTTAGCATATATGGTATTCACTTAACACTTATATTTTTAAAATGCGAAGCCATATTTGGACTGATAAGAGATTAAGATTTTCCTCTATCGTTCTCTCATAGTCTCCTGAAATCAGTTCTAGGTGTTTGTTTAGCATGTTCTGGGAATGGAAAGACACGATTCTTGTTCTCAATGATACAGTCAACTTAGTTCCATTTTTCACAAAATAAATTTAAAGCAACATGAACAAGACTTCAAAATGGTGTGCGAAAATGTCAGGACCTTTCAGAACATGTCAGAAGTTGCTCTCCCCATATAAAGCCAGGAAGGGAAATATAGAAATCTTGAAAGGGAGAGAGAAACATTAAAGTGAGAGAAATACATTTGACCAGGGATCAGACGTGCAATGTAGGTGTGTGTCTGGCCCAGGAATTGAACTCATAACCTTTTTGGTATATGGGACAACACTCCAACCAACTGAGGCACCTGGCCAGGGCCAGAAAACATTTTTGGTGTACATCTCAAGGTCATGGTTCTCCCTCTTTCTTTTCTTTGGATTGGGAGGGGGCAACTCATCACTATTGCATTTTCCTTAGATTCCATTTCCCTAATTGGCTCTTAAAGCCTTCGAGCGTAGGAATCATGTCTTAGAGTTGTGATGGGCCCTAGTGGCTCTCTTGTCCATTCTCCTTCAGACACAGGAATCCAAGCTGCAGAATACAGTAGGTCAAATGGCCTCCTTGCTCTTGACTCTGTTTTCCCAGTGATGGTGGGATGAAACTCCGGGGTGGCGTGGCACATAGACTGCTTGCAGGTAGGCTGTTTTGAGGAACAGCTATAAAGCCGATGTTTCAGGCGGGTATTTTTCTCCTATTGAGATTATAAATTCATTGAGGGCACAAATTATATTTTTTCATATATATTTATCTTTACATTTTTGGCCTAATATTTTGTGTTAGTAGACAAAAAAGTCTCCTTCTTTTGGCCAAGTTTAGCTTAGAACCGACAGTCTGGTTCAGTATCCTGTCCTTCATATTTTTTGGCAAGCCAAAAAAACACAGACTAAGGTACCAACTAAACATTTAATATGACTGTATTTTGTGTAGAACTTGCTTTTGATCCCATTAAATTCCACCTTTGAATCCTCTGTTTTCTTCGAGTTCCTTTGCTCTAAGTTACTAAGGCTTCATATTTTCCTGCCTGTCTTGCGAGTGATGGAAAAACTTACAAACATCCACACATGAACACATTTGTATCTTCTTGCCTGTGATTCCTTGTTTATATATTGTAAACACGAAATAGGAAAAGGCACTAAGTGTCCCAAAGGAAGTGCAAATGATAGGAAATCATGGATTAACGACATCTGTTAGAATGGTATCTGTTCATATTGGAGAGGTCCCTTCGGTCCTCTCATATTATGCTTAAAATGGCTGACTCTTTCTACCTGGGAGGCCCCCAAAATTTAATATATGTTGGCGTTCACATAGGCCATGTATTTCTTCAGTAGTGTGTGTTTTAAATGTAATTTCAAACCTAAAACAATAATTGAAATGTCACAGAAAGTCTTGACGTGGAGAGAGAGATTGAGAAAGAGTTGAAACTAAAATAAAAGAGTAAATACAGCAAAGGTTCTTGAATGCCTTTGTAGGGAAAACCATCAATACGACGGGCCAGAGTCTGCCTTTGATCACAATGAACTTGGCTTTCACTCAAGGCTCTGCTGAATGCTTTACCTTGGTCAAGTCGCTTTGGAACCGCGGTAATCAAGAGTGAGGGTAGAGATTTAATGAGCAATATAATTTTACTGCCTTTCTGTCAACAACTACTGGCAACAGGGAGCGGGAGTTCCCAATAATGAAAGTTTACAGTAGATTTATGAAATGACTCCTGAGAGATCTTTAGAGGTCCTTGGACTTCTAAAGCCACCGCGGTCAGGACTTCTAATCAAAAGGCACCTCTGCACTATCAGTCCCCTTTTATAGTAGTGTTTGTCTTGCCCTGGAGAACATTGACTTACATTATTTGTAACCGCTGGTAATTTAGGTTACCTCTTTCTCTGGTGTTTGCTAAGAGCCAAAGCCTGTGTGGTCAGATAGAGTATATTGCAACTTCATCCTTCTATTTCAGTCTATTGTTTGGAGTACCTTTCCAGGAGGGAACACTCCATGTACAATTGAAACAATCATATGTATATATCTCCTTGGGCTTTTCAAAAGGCCAAGGAGCCACAGGACAAAACGAAAATGAACAGGTAAAATCAAAGATTTTTCCTCGAACCCCATAAAGATCTCTTTTGTGGAAGATTAAACAACAACTTTTTAAAAAAGAAAACAGTGCTATTTTAAAAAAAATAAATACATGTACAAAAATCAGCAATTACTAAATAGAATACTTAACCCTGGAAAGTTTATACCGATGCCTGTCCCTCAGCCCAGAAGGCATGTGATATAATTAGTTTCTGGTCATTATTCTAGAGTCTCTCGACCTTGGCACTGACATTTCAGACTTCGATTGTTCTATAGATAACGTGTGTGTGTGTGTGTGTCTGTTTGTGCGCGCGCGCGGGGGGGTGTTGTGTATATTATAGGATGTTCGGTAGCACCTCTGGCTTCTACCCAATGGACACCAGTAGCAGCCCTTGTGACACCAAAAATGTTCCCCAGACATTTCCAAATGTTCTCTGGGGAGAGCTTCAACAATAAATCTAGAAAAGCTTCATACCAGTGCATAAAGAGAGTTCCCACTATTTGGGGAGCTACATCATCTAATTCACTAAATGTATTGTGAGCATTTATTCGACCAATACCTTATTGATAATCCTTTAGACTTTTTTTTTTCTGTATTATTTGCAGTTCCAGGCAGGGTGCCAATTAAAAATGATGTATAAAAATATGTCATTTCAATATAAATAATTTCACCTTTAATGTAAATTCTTAATATAAACTGCTGGGTCAAATGCTATGTGTGTTTGTAATTTTAATGGGTATTTGTAAACAGCCCTCTTTAGCGGCCCTACCAATTTATATTCTCAGTGCCTACATATTCATGCCCACACAGTGTGTTATTAACCTTTGGGTTTTGGCCAAACTTGTGGGTTAGAAATAGTGTCTCACTGTTTTAATTTTCATTCCCACAGAGAGATAGAGGTTAAGTAACTTTTTATTTGTTTAAAACCTATTTATATATCCCCTTTTATAAAATGTTCATATCATTTATTTCAATTGATTTTTAGGAGCTCTTTATATAGTATGCCTTTTGTGATATGTGTTGCAATTCCTTTTTTTTTTTTTTTTTAAATCCAGTTCATTGTCTTTTGATTTGTTTACGGGACAGAATAGGAAGTTCTCAAAAAAAGGCTCGGGGACAAGATTTAACTAAAATGGAAAAGTATCAGAAAAAGTCACAGAGGAAGTATTTTTTAATAATCTCGGTTTGGAAAAGGCCTCCCCAAGCATGGCAGAAAACAAAAAAGCCTTACTAGGTTGAAATATGTTTGCTTCTTGACGACCTTCCTGGTGTCCTCTTTTTTCCTACTGTGATGTTCTGAACTAGCTCCAAGATCAGAGCAGACAGACACGCAGCATCTCAGCTCCTGAGCACAAGCCCGAAGTGCCCTTATCACGACAATGGTGTTGAAGAATGGGAGTTAGCTCTCCCCGGAGCAGCTCCAAGCAGTGGGGAGGGCCTGAGTCTTATCTGTGTCGTAGCTACAGAGAGAGTGTGACCTTGGGCAATTCACATGACTACTCAGAGTCTTGGTTTTCTCCACTTTCTCAAACACCTCAGTTACATTGGATGTGAAAAACCGAGTGGGTGGGGCTCTAAATGACTTGTACTCACTTCGGTACTCTCCCTTCTCCCGGTAATGCTGGATTCTGTATAAAGTTCCTAATTCCCACATCATCTCCAGTGATATACTTATTGTGTTGTGCGGGAAACGGCACAGTTTCTTACCTTAAGATCGCTGTGGTTAGGAATGGTGTGGCTGGTAGGACTACGGTTCCTTGTCTTCTCTCTGGAGTCCTTCCTTTGGAGAGAAGGGCAGCGAGCCCCCGGGATGATTCTTAAGGCTCTCCTGGCTCTCAGCCTGGGACCATGAGGGACTTTTCTAGAATGAAGGGCTAACGCGAGGGCCCTGTACTCATTTGCTAGTGCTGGCGTAGCAAACTGCCACCAATTCAGTGGCTTCAATCAACAGATTTATTCTCCATGGTTCTGCAAAAGTCTGGCTTGGGCCTCACCGGGCTAAAATCAAGGTGTCTTCCAGAATGTGTGCCCTTCTGGGGGCTCTGGGAGAGAGTCCATTTCCTTCCACTTTGCAGCTTCTACAGGCCACTCACAGTCACTGGCCCAGGGCGTCTTTTCTCCATCCTGCCCTCTCGAAGGCCAGTGACGTTGCATCTCTCTGACCACAGCCAGGAAAGGTTCTCCTTTAAGGACTCATGTATTGATGTTTACATTGGGCCCACCTGAATGATCCAGAATAACCTCCCCATCCCAAGATGCTTCGCTTATCACCACTGCCAAGTCCCTTTTGCCATTAGGGGAACATATTCACAAGCTCATAAGACACCCTCAGGAAGACACTGTTTTGTCCACCACGCCTCTCTAACAACAACTCCAGGATCCAAGCGCCAGGCAGATCGTCCTTGCGACATTAGGACTCATATTTTATAAATAGTGCTATCACAATAAATACATTGGCTAGGTGGTGTGGGGTGTTTATTTTGCCAAAATTAAGGCCCTTCTTATAACCAGCACATGAGTTTAATATGCTGGTTTCTGCAGAACCCAAAGCAACTCAATCCCCTCTCTGCCTCTATCACTAACCCAGCACGCATTTAAACCCGTGTTCTCCCTGGCCGGCTTGGCCATTCATCCAGGCCACCCTAAGGGCCCTGGGCACAGCTGCTCGGGCTATCATCCCTGCCATGGCCGGGATCGGGTTACTCAGGCCTTCTTCTCTAACCTGGCTCTCTCCCAAGACGTACTTTGATTTAAATATTCTATTACTGATCTACCGGGCACTCTCTGACCCCTGTCTGTCTTTGAGGCAATTCCAAATCTCTGTGCTTACGTGGAAGCCCCCTTAAGAGCACCTAATGGACAGACGCACATTGTTCTCTCCCTGATTTAAAAAAAAAAAAAAATCTGAGCTCCAGAGAAAGTCTCTCAATATTGACACCCAGCAAGAAGAAGACGACGAAGGGGGAAAAAAAAAAAAGACGAATGTTGCCAGGTTAAAAATTGCACTTTGAAACTGCTTTTCTGGGCATATGAAGAGATGGCCTCAGTGTCCGTGCTGGGGAGAAACCTGAACCCCTAGAACGGGGTCAGTTATCTTGTTACCTTTTAACCCTATTAGCCGATGTTCCACTAGCTAAGCAATACTTACTAAGAGCAAACCTCCAAGACCAGACTCGTGGGATGGGGACGTGGTTGAGAAGTCAAGGCAGGAAAGCAGACAGGGAGCTGGTGAGCAGGACACAGGAATTTGGTCCACGTGGGGGAGAGGGTACATCCTCAGCGTCACTCATTTGTATCCATGTCACATTGATTAATCTCGTTCCGAGCCTGGTGACATTTTCTTCTACTCGTCTCAGTAGCCCAGATATGAAATGCCATTCATTTTTATTAAAGAAAGTAAAATTTAATCTCGATAAGTTTAACAAGAGGCACAGTTGTTTATCTTCGTATATCACTCTGTGTGTGTAACTTGAAACCGTATATAGGTCTCACTGAGAGTCTTTTAAATAATACAGCATACAGATAATTGGGGCAATTTTATATCATTAAAGAGATTAGTATTGATTTAGTGTCTCTGCTTTTGGACCAACTTCTTGGGGTGTACTCAGATTTTACAGAAAATGCTTTGTTTAAGACAACCAAAGAGAGCAAGGGAGAAAATGAAAATATTCCATAATGCCATTTCTCGCATTCATAGTAGAACGTGTTTTGAATGTGTGTGTTGGTGGGTTAATGAGATCTGTTTAGAAGGAAAGAGAAGAGGGTAGGAAGGTCCAGCAGTGGCGGGGGGAGGGAGGGATGCCAATCACCAAACTGTCATTTATTTAACACCTGTTGTGCAGCTGGAATAAAATGTTCATCATCTCTCATCCTGACTGTGCACATGTGACACTGTTACCCCTGCCTCATAGATAAGGAAACTCAGCTTTAATCACTTGTCCAAGATGACACAGCCGCTAAGATGAGGGGACAGAAGTCAGGTCCAAAGGTGTCTGAATTCTAAGTCTTTGCTGATTCCACCAAGAGTGTGTAAAATTACTGAAATCGCCCACAGACATTTTCTGGTTTGTTAGCACTAGAGGAATACGAAATTATAGAAGGAAAGAAAAACCAGTTCATGTAGAAAATCCTAAAAATAATTGTCAGAGACACAGAAAATGTAGGTACTTGCTAATCTGGCACTTGTAATAGCTAATTTTCTTCTTTTTTAAGTATATTTTATTGATTATGCTCTTACAGTTGTCCCAGTTTTTTTCCCTTTGCCCTCACCACGCCCGGTACCCCCCTTCCCTCCTGCAATCCTCCCACTTAGTTCATGTCCATGGATCGTGCATGTAAGTTCTTTGGCTTCTCCCTCTCCGGTACTGTTCTTAACCTCCCCTTTCTATTTTGTTCCTACTAATTATGCTTCTTGATCCCTGCACCATTTCCTCCTTTCTCCCCCTCCCCACTCCCAGCTGATAACCCTCCAAATGATCCCCATACCTATGATTTTGTCCCTGTTTTAGTTGTTTGTTTAGTTTGTTTTTGTTTTTATTTTTAGATTCAGTGTTGATAGTTGTGAGTTTGTTGTCATTTTACAGTTCATAGTTTTGACCTTCTTTTTCTTAGATAATTCACTTTAACATTTCAGGTAATAATGGCTTGGTGATGATGAGCTCCTTTAACTTTACCTTATCTGGGAAGCACTTTACCTGCCCTTCCATTCTAAATGACAGCTTTGATGGATAGAGTCATCTTGATCGTGGGCCCTTGCTTTTCATCACTTGGAATGCTCCTTGGCAGCCCCTTCTTACCTGCGAAGTTTCCTTTGAGAAATCAGCTGAAAGTCTTCTGGGAACTCCTTTGTAGGTAACTCCCTGCTTTTCTTTCACTACTTGTAAGATTCTCTCTTTATTTTTAACCCTTGGCATTTTAATTATGATGTGGTTTCTTATTGTCCTCTTTAGGTCCTACTTGATTAGGACTCTCTGTGCTTCCTGGACTTGCATGTCTATTTCCTTCACCGAATTAGGGAAGTTTTCTTTCAGTACTTTTTCAAATAGATTTCCAATTTCTTGCTCTTTCTCTTCTCCTTCTAGTGCCCCTACGATGCAAGTATTGGACCTCTTGAAGTTGTCCCAGAGGCTGCTTATACTACCCTCATTTTTTTGGATTCTCTTTTCTTCTTATTGTTCTGATTGGTTGTTTTTTGCTTCCTTATGTTCCAAATCATTGATTTGATTCTCAGCTTCATCTACTCTACTGTCCTTTCTCTGTAAATTGTTCTTTATTTCAATCAGTGAATCCTTCATTTCTGACTGGATCTTTTTTAGGCTACTGAGGTCCTCACTAAGTTCCTTGAGGATCCTTATAGCCAGTATTTTGAATTCTGCATCTGATAGATTGCTTATATCCATTTTGTTTAGCTCTTTTTCTGGAGTTTTGATCTGTTCTTTCATTTGGGCCATGTTTCTTTGTTTCTTCATTTTGGCGGCCTCCCTGTGTTTGTTTCTATGTATTAGGTAGAGCTGCTTGGACTCTGTGTCTTGGTAGTACAGCCTGATGCAGTAGGTGTCCTGTGGGGTCCAGTGGCACAGCCTCCCCTATCACCCAAGCTGGATACTTGAGGTGTGCCCTTGTGTGGGCCGAGTACACCCTCCTCTTGTAGTTGAGCCTTGGCTGCTGTCGGCAGATCAATGGGAGGGATTTACCCAGGCCAGTCAGCTGCAAGGATTGGCTTTGATGACTTACCACCAACCAGCATCCTCTGTGGAGGATCGGCTGTGAAGGGGCAGGGTGGTGGTGCTCTGAAGTGGTCTATAGCTGTCCATTGGGTGCTCTGTCCTGAGGTTTCCTGGGTGGTGCAGGCCAAGGTCAGCCCCTACCTGTGTTTTTCCCAGGGCCACCCTTCCTGAGCCATAAAGCAACCTGAGAAGGCTGCTACTTGTGCTGGGCTGGGAGATTCCCAGGCGAAGCCGAGCTGTGAATCTAATCTGGCTGCTGCTGGTGCCCAGCCTGGGGCTCCCTGGGGCCAGCTGCTGCTTGTTTGATAGGATGTAGGAAGCTGTGACGCACAAGCCAGGACCAGCCATTCCTATGGAAAAGCAGCTTGGGTGGGCCCATAAATTGGGTGGGGCGGAGTCTCTGGGGGTCTCCAGGGTAGGGCAAAGGGTTAGCCAGGTTGATGGAGTCTCAGATATGGCACCAGCATGCCAGCTCTGTGGCTCTGCAGCTCTGCAGGTCTGGGGGTGGGGGCTGCGGAGGACTCAGAAAAAGAACAATGGCTTCTGTTTGCCCCAATGCCAGACACTTTAGCCTCTTCCAGTGTGCTTCTGGTTCCTTTCAAGCTGTTCCCCTGGTGCTGGAGCTCAGAGGGAGTGAATCTGAGCAGGTGAGTCTGTGTGTGGGTTTTTCGAGAGGAACTGCTTGGGGTTCCAGAAGTTTCTTTCACTGACTCAATCCCCACTGGTTTTTGCAGCAGACATTATGGGGACTTATCTCCCTGGTACTGGAACCCTAGGCCGGGGGGCCTGGTGTGGGGCTGGGACTCCTCACTCCCGAGATGTCCCTCCTGAGTTTTTATTCACTGCAGGTGGGTGAGAGACCAGCTGGTTCCGCGTCTGAGCCCCTTTACCAGTCTAGATGGATGTGGTTTCTTTAATTCCATAGCTGTCAGACTTCCATTCAACTCAGTTTCTGATGTGATGGTTGTTCTATATTTTACTTGTAATTTTGATATGGTTGTGTGAAGAGGTGAGCCATGCCTACCTATGCCACCATCTTGACCGGAAGCTCTATAGTTCTCGCTTATGTTCAATGCTATGTGCCTGGTACAGTGCTAATATCTTTACACAACATCACCTCATTTAGTCCCGACAGGGATCTTCAGAAGTACAGTAAAAGTTTACTCCTGTGTTACATCTGAGCTCACAGAAGTTTGAACTCTAAATATCTGAATATCAAAGTTTTACTCAGAGGGATACGAAGGATACAATTGTCTTTTAAATAATGAGATTTCTTATTTAAAATTTGGGAATTTTGAAATTTCTGGGATTGGATTTTACTATCTGAATTTAGTGAAACAGGCGCTCAACAGTATTTGTTAAATTAGTACATTCAAAACCCTAAATGACCATGACTCTCAGTAGCCACTCACTCTTTTCTTTATTCACTCGCCTCTAATCTCTTACATTCCACGAACATCATTGGCCACAAGGAGAAAGTTGCACCTGGATCAGAAAGGAAGTATGTTTAGAATGGTATGCACTGTTTTTTTCTGGATAAATCTAGGAGCCACAAAACCACTACATTGCTATTTAACTAAATCAATTGATTAATTAGCACCAAGCCTATCTCCTTGGCTCAGGAAGTGACTGAGACCATCCTGAGCTGAAAGCGTGTCTCAGGGGCCCCCTCCATGTGTGCAGGTCCTCCGTGTCCAGCTCTCAGTTCCAGCAGGGCCTGGGCCCCTGGTAGGGAAATGACAAACAGCCTGCTTGGATTTTATGACTTTCTACCCTTAGAACAGCCCCTTATCTTCAAGTAGAGCTTTGGATTTAACACAGGCTTGACCAAAGCCACAGCGAGGGTAATCATTTGGCCTGAATAGCCTTCCATCTCTGTCTCCTCCAGCCCAGTGAATGGGCTCTTGGGGCTTTCTGAAAGGGAGGGCTGAGGAATCCCCACCTTCATCAGCCAAAGTTGTCCTAAGGCGGAAAATGATTGGAACTCTCTGGATTCAGTTTCCTTTTATTATCTGACCACTTCTGATGATGACATGAAATGTTTAGCCTTAGTACAGTGGGTGTGTGAGGGCGCTGGGGAAATTTTGCTTCTGAGGGACTTGCTGTGAGGTGAGGGAGGTCAAACCGATGGGTTCTTACAAAGTCGTGATCCAGTGATGCCATAGTAATTTATCTTGTGTGTCCTTGACTGACTCACTCGAACCACTGGATAGACGTTTCTCTTTTTAAAAATCACTCATGCCTATATCTTTTCTTATAAAGTTTCTCAAGCTTCCAATTGCATATTTACATCAAAGAATGTAGGAAATCACAACAAGCCATGGAGATTCAGAACCAGAATGAACACAGAAAATGACAACTCATTTACCAAAATAGCAGATTCCACCCCTCCCCCCACCGCCATACTGCTGTGGTCTTGGCTCTGGCTAAGGAATCACCTCATCATGAAATGACTTCTCAGCAGACTAACCTATGCGGGCTTCTACTCTAGAGCAAGACAGTATAATTATCCACCTGCCATATCTGTGGTACCCAATGGTGAGTAAATGAACATATTAGGCAAATAGAAAATCAAACAGGAAAACAGAAACAAATCTGGTCAAAACTCTGCTAATCACTAAATTCTGGGATTATCAGAAAGTCCTACGAATGTTTTTAATAATTTACCAAAAAATAGCCCTGGAATGAGTTCTATATTAGTTCTGTGAATTCTCTCAGCTTTCAGAGTAGGTGCCTTGGTAATGCACTTCCTGTGTGGTGTCACTGTGCTGTTGATCCCTGCTAGGTTTGTCTCTTCCAGGTTTACTTGCATACATGCTAAGACACTGACATTACTGGGTTGATAAAAACAACTTAAAAGCAAACACAGAGTCAGCCCTTCCATTCACTACCTGAGGACTTCAACAAGGTATCCTTAAGGCACGGGTTATCCCTAGGTGCTGGTTCATGTTTCAATTCCAAGGTTCTTGTTTTAGATACTAATTGACCATTTGCCAACCTCACTGGGCTCCAAGTTTCTCCAAAAAAGGGCATAGCTCAATGTTTCCTAAAACATGAACTTCTGAATGCCAGTTCCATGGGGTGATAGAGTTCTGAGACCAAATAAATTACAAAAAGCATGGTTAACATAGCTATAGTGCCTTCTTTTCTAGAAGACTTAAATGTGACTAATGTGATAGGTGAGATTTCCTGACTTCTAGGAGAGTGGAAAGTTCAGAGAAGTCTCTCATTGGGCTGGTCTTACAAACAAGGGATGTACGTTGGGACCTTTCAGACAAGATGATTTCTAAGACTCTTTCTTATTCTAAATTCTCTGATAACCTTTGGTTCACATGAAAAACCAAGCTATTCTCCAGATCCTTCCTATACACTTAGCTCTCAACATTCCTTTATAAAATATTTGGCTCCTTTATGAGTGTAAGGATGACATGTAGCTTCCAAGAGAAAGAAAAGGTCTCTTGAAACCATTGTGAGTGTTCTACACCATTTTAAATAATAGTTATCATCACTAACAACTTTGCCGCGGACCAGCACGATCAAAACTAAAAATCTGATTTTTCCGGAAGATAATTTAATAGAATAGAATCACATAGGCAGTGCAATGCTAATCTCTAGGGAGTGCAGCTACCACCCGGATGCCTAGAGATTCTTTCTCCAGTAGCCATGTATAAAAGACTCTGAGTTGAATGCTCTTCTTTCTGTCATAGTTTTCCTCAAACATCAATGACAAAAGTTGGGCCTCACAGTTGGAGAGGATCATTCATTTTGTCTAGCAATCGAATGCTCGTGAATGCGAGTGCAAAGTGAACAAATGAACCAAATGGAGAAACACAATGCTTCTGGAGCTAACTTTTGCTCTTTTAAATTTCAGAGCAAAAGCAGACAGTCCTATAAACTTTGAAATGATGACAGACATCTAGGAGCCTGTGTTATTAAGGGCTTTATTTCATTCTATTAAGTCCTCGATCAGATGTGGCGACAAATAATTGGGATAATTGAACTTATTACCAAGAAACTCATGAAATTAGGAAACTCCCTTAACCAAGGGAGATTCGTTTAGAAGCTCCCTTTTGTATTCCTGGAAGAAGAAAAATATTCTCAGCCATATAGCACTTTTTCCTCCTTTCTGGCACAAACTGGTATTTTTTTTCATATTCTCTCAGCTATCTCCATGTCTATTTATGGAATTTCTTTCTTTACCTTACCCTACTGGAGTACCTCAAACAAATTGGTAATATAATTAAAAATTTGATTTTTCTGGAAGATAACTTAATAGAGAAAAGGCAACATAGTTAAAGCTAGACAGAAATGGTGAAATTAAACATGATCAGAGCTGCATGCCACCCCGGGAAATGTGTCCATCTCAACTCGGGGTTTACAGTCGCTGTAATTTAAATTAGATTTACATGTAATAACATTTCATAATTTTCTTCATAGTTCTTTATCCTTTCTTTGGAAAAGAAAGGCCTCCCAAACAACTGAAGTGATGGCACAGACTAGTGTAGTGGGTGTGTGTGGTTATGTGACAAGGCCCCTTCTCCACCCACGTCTCTGCCCACTTGGCATCTTCCTTCTCCCTACCAGGGACTCAAGAGGCTCGGGGTGTTCTCAGTTTTCTTAAAATCTGATAGTCATGTGGGTTTCAGCAATCCAAGCAAATGGAAAGAATAGGCTTTGACGATGCTTTGGTTCTCATCCTAAATCTTCACTAGCTACCCTCTAGCAAGCTACACAACCCTAGATCTTAATCTTGTCAGACCACTATTTCCCAATATAAAATGTGAGAGTTTTGAACTACGTGATCTTATCATCTCTTCCATCTCTATACATTTATGAGGCTTCTACTTCCTGGGAATTTTCCAAAATGAACCAAAGTTATACAATGGATGGTCACAATAATTTTTTAATTAAAAGACTAATCAATTAAAAAGCACAACTTAAAACAATCTGCCCGACACAAGGTAGTAAAAATAACAAGTGACATTTACTGGGGGGTGCCAATCTCATGTGAAGTACTATCATAACCATATTATATAAGTCATATTGATGGATCGTTGCAAGAACCATCTGAAGTGTTCACCATCATCGCCACCCTGGCCATCTCACAGATAGGAAAGAAATGCTTAGGGAAGGTACATACCTATCTAAATATAACTAACTAGTGAATAGCCAAGGTAGAATTCAACCCAGGTTCTTTAGCGTCCAAACTCATGCTCTGAACCAATGCACTTTACTGTCTTTAGCATTCTCCTTTGACATGTACACTGGTTCCCTCACACGTTTCAAGTCATTTAACTTTATGTGTATTCAGTCATTCATTCACTCATTCAATGAGCCGCCATCAATTGCTTATGTATGGTAGATGCTATGATTAACATTATAATGCAGAGGTGGCTATGACAGAGAACCTACCAGAAATAACTCACAGTTTTATTAAGGAGTCAAGCAAGAAAGGTGGCCCTTACATACAATACAGTGGGCATGAAAGGTATATGAGACACACCTGCTTGGCACATGGAGAAAGGGTACCTGGGAGTGGAGATGAGGGAAATGAAAATCAGGTCCTCAGAGGATAATAAGAAATATCTGAACTGGTCCTTCAAGAACCAGTAGAAATGAGCTAGTGGAAAAGGCTTGGAAAAAGAAAGGCAGCCCAGGCGAAGAGAACAGGTGAGTTGGGGTGTGTGACGGCGCGGTGTTTCCTGAGACGTGAGAGCAGGTCTCCAGAACTGGAACACAAGTTGCGTGATAACTGCTCAGAGATGAGTCTGAAAACTATAATTGGGAAGACCTTGGTACCTCGTGCTAAGGGCATGGAACTCTATCCTGAAGACACGGGAGAGTCCCTTTAGAATTTCAACCATAACGTATTTGTATAACAGGGAAGTCCCACTGGAAACCGTGAGGAGACACGACCGTGACTGGACTGTAGGCGGCCCTGTGCAGGGAAAGCAGAAGAGACTGGAATCTGTTGCCGTATAGGCAGCCCCACGTTTGACTCCTCGAAGTCAAAGAAAGAATCAACGATTGGGATCTAGGGAAGCAAATGGATCTGAGATATGTTTGGGGAAGTTGGTGGGCAGGCGCTTGAACAGATGCTAGAGATGAGGGAGAAGGAGATAATCTCAGCCGTGCCTGCAGAGTTTCTTGCTCAGATGGCAGCTGGCTCCATTCTTGGGAATCAAGGCTATCGAAGGGGGAAAGCCTCTTGAAGAGATGCTCAGTTCAGTCTCGGGCCTGTCATTCTTGAGTTGCGTATGAAGTTTCATCCAGAGAGATAAATGTCCCGGCTTTATGCCAAAGAAGACACGGTGCTCCTCTTGGGTGACATATATTTGTTGGGATAACGGATACATAAACAGATAACTTGAATTAGGCGGGACAAGCACAAAAATAGCTCTCTGTGGATTAGTCCAAACACTGTGAGAAGCTTCACGTAGTTCAGCCATGAGGAGCCGAGTGGGGGAAGTTGCGGCAAACCTGAGCAGGGTCTTGGGGAACGTACAGACGGAGAGACACTCAGGAAGACAGGAGAGAGGCCTCCTAGGCAGGGGCAGAGCCTGAGCAAAGGGACTGGGGCAGGAAGAGAGTAAAACAATGTCTTCCCTGAAATACACAAGGGAAGGCAGGGACTGGGTCATGGAGAAAGCCAAGCACAGTACCACGGGCTTGAACTGTCTGTGGGTGACGAGGGACCACAGAAGGGTTTTGCCCTGAGAGGTGAGAGCCACCCGTTTACAGGTGAGAGAGCGGCAGCAGTTTGAAACACGGACCAGAGTGAGGGAAAACTAAAATTAAGGAGGACAGTTAGGAATCCATTGCAATCACCCCGAAGGGAGATATTGGGAATAAAGTATGTTTAGAAAGGCAGAGAGTTTGGGGCTGGGAAACTTGGCAAAGCCAGATATGCAGCTATCAACTGAGAAAGCGAATGAGGCCAACAGGGCAAACGAGTCTCAAGATGAAGGGGACAGTGATATGCCTCCTTCCCTATGTTGTGTCTTTGAGGTGTATCTGAGTAGAGACATCCAAGGGCTATTAGATAAATCTGAACCCCAGTGGAGAGCTCCAGGCCAAAGTTGATAGATTTTGGAGTCCATAACTATAGGCATTACTTAAAAATAATTGCGAGAGCAATAATATTAATACAAATATAATTTTATTATGTGCTACCATTAAGTAAGATAGACTTTGCATTTGCGCCTACATTATCCCCATTATTACCCAGATACCAGCCCAGATAATGAACATTTCTCTTTCACAGAGGTCATAACTAACACATTACATAATTTACCCTGGGTTATATTGTTAGTAAAAGTCAGTGTAAGGGCTGAGATTCGAACTTAGGTTTGTCTTAGTCTTCAAAACCAGCTTACTGTTTGTTTTTGCCTGTTAACCACAACCCTTCTGAGAGTTTGTGAAGAAGAATGACTGTAAAAAGGAGAGGTCATAAAAATGAACACAGGGACAAGAAAGACACCCTTGGGAAATCAATGTTTAAGGGACAAATGTGAAAAAGAAGTGTTTGTATGAGAGACTTGGGGTAAAAAAAAGAGAGAGGAAAAAGCTCAGCCAAGAATCTCATGGAATCCACGGCAAAGAGAACATCAAGAAGCAGGAGTGACCTGCAGTGTCAACTGTGGCCAGGGGGAGTAAGATAAGGACTCAAGCGAGTCCTTTGAGTTTGAATAATGAGTGATTTTTGTCAGAGCAATTTCACTGCAGCAGGTGTCACAGAGGCCAAATTCTGAGGGGCGGAAGATTGAAAAGGGTGTAAGAAATTGGCAATAAAGTACAGTCTATTCTTTCAAGAAAGTAGATTAGGAAGGGAAAGTGAAAAATCAGACCTTAATCTGAGTGGTTAAAAGAAAGGCAGCTCTAATGAAGATAATGTATTCCTCCCCCATTTATTAATTTGAATGGGACATAGGTACATATATGTTTTTTTAAACTGTAGGGAAAACTAGCAGAATGCATGAGGTTTAAATCATATAAGAGCATGTAAGGAATCCTGGAGCAGGGTTTGCAATGAAGTGAGAAGGAGGGGACATGTGGCCAAGTGTGCACAGGTGGATGTGCTGACCTTGGATTGGTCCACTGTTAATTTGCCTTTGACCCTAGAGAGAATGTTGTAAGGGTAGAGAATAAATTGGTACATTGGTAGGAAGAGCAGGGAGAAATTGATGCTTGTGCCTGAGCAATTCAATATTCTCAATCTAGTAGGGGGTGTGGTCATTTTTCCTAGACTAGGGAAATAACACGTTGAAAACATGGGTTTGGAGTTGAAGAGAAAGTCCCAGCTGGGGCGCGATCTGGAAGCCATCTGTAGTAATGTGCATGAGGATAAGATCCCCAAATGCGAAGTGGGGTTTAAATGAGGCAAACATTGAACCTTGGAGAAAAACTGATATTTGGGATGAGAACACAAAATCCCTTCAAAGGAGACAGAGAAGTTTGGAAGGAGGAGCACCCGGAATCTAAGAAAAGCAGAAGTACCAAGGGACTGAGGGCTAGACATAGTATACTGCCCCATGTTAGAGAAGACAGAATTGAAATGACCCATCAATTCTTAATAAATCAGTTACCTGAGTTAAAGCAGTTTTGGTTATGCCGTGGGAGAAAAAACAAGCATAGATTCCCCCCAACCCCAGGAGGCTAGAACAAGCCTTAGAAATTCCAGCCAGCCTCCCTCCCTCGCTCCCTCCCTCCCTCCTTCCTTTCCTTCTTCCTTTCTTTACCTCCTTCACATCTTAAAATTAAAACGCAAGCTATTTAGAACCTATTTAAAATTGAGAGCAAAAATAGGGCGAGTATGAAAATAGAGGAAAGAAAGAAAATGCCGGACGTGATTAGAAATCTCAGTTCCGAGGTGGGACGGGAAGAGAATTGTCAGTTGTGGAGGGAGATCAGTTTTGAGAATGAGGAAATTCCCACCTGGCAGTTGCTCTGTTCTCAGCACTGTGAGAACACAGACGTGGAGGAGAGTTTAAGCAACATCGTAAACACAGGAAACAACGCTGTAGAAAAATGGGAAAGGGGTCTAATGCCCAAGGAAACAACGGAGTTCAGAGACCTTTACAAAAAGTGAGGGTGTGCTACTCTATTATTAAAATGGAAAAACATCAATAATATAAATTCTGGCCCAGGCCGGGTGGCTCAGTTGGTTAGAGCATCAGGTACACCCAAAGGTCGTGGATTCCCATTGGGCACCCACGAGAGGCAACCAATAGATGTTTTTCACATTAATGCCTCTCTCTCCGCCCCCTCCAAAGTGATAAAACCGTATCCTTGGGTAAGGATTAAAAAATAATATAAATCCTATAGAATACATGTGATTTATGTAATAGTTTCCATAATGTTTCTCTACAGAACTTTGCTTCAAACACTGAATCCTGAAATGATTGACAGACTGCATCACTCTAATAAAAAGATTGAGTTCTGCTTTCTAAAACTAAAGAAACATGAAACCTCGACAGATCTCATGTGTTTGAAACAATGGAATTTTAAATTCAATAAGTAGAGAAAGGAACAATTTGAAGGAGAATTGTCTAGCAAGTAAAATTTCCCAGCCCCACTGACCCTAAACTTACTCTTATTTCTAACCTAAAAAGCTCAATAGCTCGGCTTGAATCTGCCCCCCGTTACTAAGGTCTGTGGTTCTGTCTTGACTCTCAGACATTTCATCCTCTTGAGAATGTTTCTTCGGTGTTTCTTGATAGATTATTCCCCTAAGAATGTCAACGCGTTTAAGTGGAATTAGGAGTAGGTACCTTCCTTAGCTCGGATAACCCGGGAAAGGTTGCCGAGAGCGTGGAATCTCTGAATCCCCACCTCCACCCCTGCGTTTGTATTGAGGACGTGTAAAGACCTTTTAGAATGGAGTTAGGTAGACAGCGTGTACTCGACTTCACCTTTTTAAAAAAATATTAAATCGAGTGAAATACTATGTGCGTGTGCCCCTCCAAAACTGAATCTGAAACTTGGCACACGGGCAAAAAATGCTTTGAAGCATCTCTCGAACGAACAATTTTTAGCTATTGCATTTTAGAAATGAAATAACAGTATCAGATAATTGGCAGCAAAGTCATTTTCCCAAGTACCGATGCCAAACGCATGGCAGACATCCATTAGGAGTTGATGGAGATCAAAAGGGGCTGAGACACCATCTCATGCTTATAGAATTTCAGAATTAGAGACACTTGGAAGGGGAAAGTTAGCATCATTTGCCATGTCAAAGCCAAAGCTTGCCTTTCCCCACTCCGGGCCCCAGTCATTCCATTCTTATTTACCGCTCCCTCTGGACTTCTTACAATGCCACATTGGTCAAAACTACATGCCTCAGTCCACTTACAGAGGCTGATTTGGGGTCCTCCTGTCGCTGACAAGTCTCCTTTGTATGTGCCAGACCAGCCGGGATTTCCTCCCCTTCTCCAGACCCGCTCTCTGAGGGTGAGTATGGGTGAACCATCTAAAATAACTCAGGAAAACAAGAAAAGAGAGAGAGAGAGAAATATGTATCTACCTACTACTTCTAGAGGAGAGAGTTGCCAAACGCCTCTCTCCTTTCCTGGACCCCTCCCCAAAGCCCTCGTTGTCTTCTATTTTTAGATCTGACCTCATTCTCTGATCGTTGAGAACACAGGCTCTTGAACAAAATGAATTTATGAATTGATACGTGGTTTCAAAATATGCGTGAGCACTTCTAGGACCTTGGAAGACCTTCCTGAAATAATATAGGCAGACTCTCTGGAGCACAAAACTCACATACACACGGCGAAGAAACGACTTGGAGCTAATAGCAGGCTTTGAGGACGGATAGAGGAAAAGGGCAATTGACTTGTCATATTAAACTCCGCGTAACATGAATGAAGTGGAGATTTTAAGCTGCGGTGTTATTGTGAATTTTCCAGTAATCTAGATCTCTGAATTGCAAATACTGGAAACGCTTCACACTGACGGGGACACTTTGCCTGCCCACATCTGAGCTCTTGTGGCTTTTGATTCATTCTGCTGTTGATGCCTCCTCTTTTGTTTTCTCAAAATGTAAATATTTGTTCTGTCTGCATTCTAATTGCTAGTCTTGGGTGTCTTATTGAGTATGAAGGCTGTGGTAACTCAGATGCCCCAGGATCCTTTGCTATGTGCTGAGATTTTATGTCTTATGACATTAGCTTGGCATAGCTGCCAGCCGCCCTGTTCTATGCCCCTGACTAAATTGCAGTTATGTCTCTAATTGAAACCCAGTATTATTTTATTCCTCTCTACAGAGAGGAAACCCAGAACTATCATTCTGTACACACACCAAGCCACAGGAGCCTGGGTGAGGGTCTGTAATGACAGGGCCTCCTACACAGCACATTTGCAAGCTTTCTACTAATTACATTAATTTTCTTTGTCTAGACTAACTTATTGCATTGAAGAACTCCTTTTCTAAGGGGGGGGGTGGCGGATAGCAGGCCGTTGTGAGTCCTTCAATTCCTGCCAAGTGAAAAGGAGAGAAAAACAAGAATAGACCCAAGAAAACAAACAAAACAGAACCAGAAGAATTGCCCTTGAATGGGCTGTTTCCTAGAGCACATGCCGGTTGAAATTGATCTGGGAGTCTGTGTTTTCATAGGCCTGGAATCACGACCATTAATGCAATAGCAGAGAACACATTAAACAACATAGAAACCTAAAGAAGAAAGGTACGAAGAGAAGACAGCTCCTAGGGAGGAAGACGGCTCCGGTCGGTTTATTTCCTACATTACCAGCAAGAATGAGAATTCTCCTGTTTTCTGCAAATCTCCCCAGTTTGTCTTTTCAGACTGAAAGGAAATGGACTCCCCTGGCTTCCCTTTGACTCATGCGTGGGATGAACACTAAAGGAAACTGACTATCTGGGCCATAAGCCGTTTTGAAAACTTCCCTTGGATAAAAGGGTGCGATCAGCTTGAAGAATAGAAGGTTGCATTTCCACCATTCTTAAAAGCCTGAGATGAAAACGATTGTTGATGTTTCTAGGTAGCATGGCCTTAAGGCTAGGTCGGCTAACCCCAAAGGGGCCCACAGATTGTCACGGTGGATGGAAAGACAATAGGGCCAGGCTGGCCCCTCCTGGGCTAGAACTGCACCTTCGGTGGCCAAAAACCCAAGACCTCGAGGGCATAGGCCCTGGCCGGGAGTCCCAGAAGCTCTCTTCCTGTGGGACATTCTCTTCAGCCAAATTCTCAAGTCCCTGCTGGTTAGTTAACTCCCTTCCCGCTTCTCTGTTTCGTGCCATTGCATTTTCTTCTCCACTTGCCATGCTCAAAGACTTACGGGTTTCCTAGGATATGATAGTGTATTTTAATTCACTGCTGCTTTTTGTCTCAATTATGTTTCCCTTGATGGATTTAACTTTGAGTTTGTTCAAACTAACTTCAATGGGCCAAAAATATGAAGGCTCCCCGTCCCCCACCTCTTTATAAATTGTGCACTGTGAAGACAGTTTTCTTAAACTGGATATACTGAGAAATCCTTAAACTGGGTATGAATTAAAGAAGCGATACTACATTCTTTCCAGCAGGATAAGAAGACAACTTGCGTTCCTGTTTCTAATGATTCTGAGGGAATCATTGAGACAAAGGTCATGAAGGGCCCAGAATGCGTTGTGTCACTGGTCCTGGGCTGGGCGCAGATCTGACACTATATTCGTCACTCATTTCTCCATGTCACCACACTGGGCCCCATTTCTGGGAGAGGAAGTCATGCATTGATGAGAGCAGTGGTTTTCAGTGGGGCATGGCTTTGCCCCACAGGGGACACTTGTCAATATTTGAAGCCATTTTTGGTTGTCACTGCTGGAGAGTGAAGAGCTACTAGAATCTAGAGGGTAGGGTCCAGGAAGGACGTGAAACATCCTAACATGCACAGAATGGTCCGTCACGACAAAGCATTATCTTGTCCCTGACATCAGTAGCGTCAAGATTGAGAAACCGTAAATTAAACGGACTGATTTGTCCTTCAATCACCGCTTCCTACATGTGTGGAATTGAGAGCTATCTTTGTCCACTCTATAGCAATTGATTCAGCATTTTGATTTCTCAGGAGCTGATATATATATTTTTTTCTTATTGTAATGACTAACTATGGATTATTTTCACTCAAGTTTGTCAGAACTGTAATCATCTGAAGCTTTGGCATAAGTAGATTATGAACAAGTTATCTGCCTTAGAAGTTTGTTTATGCTTTTGATTTGGGACAAGACATCATAATTTGTTATGCTTTGTAAGATTTTATCTTCATATGCATTCTGGTAAATTGAAGGTTCTTGCCAAACTATTTATCATCTCTGAGGAAAGAAAGAGCTCCCGCCACTCTTACAAATTCTACAAGACCCAACCCAAAATTCACCTTCTTTATGAAACCTCTTGTTTTCCTTCCTGCACATTCTCAAGCTTGCAGTAAAAGATCAGTTCCTCTCTGGAACCTCCCAAAACATCCTAGACTGGCTTCCTTCCAGGGGCTCAAAAGCATTTTCTGGATGACTGTATCACAATTATCTGTCTATAACTTACCTCCCCCACCAGACTGTGAATTACCTAAGTTTGGGCCAGGTTTTCTGCACCTTAAAGTAGCTCTACAGCCCAGGAGAGTGAGTCGAGAGAGCACGTCATGAAATATGTTTGATAACAAGTCCAGTAATTAATTGCATATAATTCATGTTGGTTTTAGGGACAAAGTGCACCTTTCATTAAAAAAATTATTAGGCATACATACAAAATATATCATCAAGGGTAAATTGTTATAATATTAAACCTACCTTGACATTGATCTTTCATAGGAATAACTAAGTAATTACATTTCAAAATGGTATTGATAGACACCTAGCACTATTTCTGAAAATTGATACCTTAAGAGAAAAACCACATATAATTCAGACTATTATAATTTTAGGAGAATCTTATATGCTTTTCCATGGAAACATGAACAGAAGTAAAGTTGGTTCATATATTCAATGAATATATGCTATGTAGTTTCTATTGTTAGAAGGAAAATGATTTCATTCCTGTATCTTCAACCATTTCCAAGTTTTCTATGCCCCTTCGCACACCTCTTTCACTTTGTTTTGTGACCTTTGGAGTTTAAAAATATGTGTGTTCAACATCCTGATGCTACTACTCTGTTGTTTTTCTTGCCTAAATCGCAAGTGTTGTTTTCTTTATGATTCATGTATGTGCTGTAAAGAACGAAGCCATCAGACATCCCTGGCTCTTCCTAGTCCTTCAGCTTAGAAAAAGTTATTCAATTCTCAAAGTCAAAACTAACATCACCCCTGCTAATTCATTTCATAAAGAGAAAACAAGGAGGAATGTTGTTATGCTAAATGAAATAAGTCAGACAGAGAAGGACAAATACTATATGATTTCACTTATACGGGAAATCTAAAGAACAAAAGAAACAAACAAACAAAATAGAAACAGACTCATAGATATGGAGAACAGGCTGAGGATTGCTAGAGGTCAGGAGGGTTGAGGGCTAGATGAATAAGGTGAAGGGATTGTGAAGTACAAATAGGTAGTTACAAAATAGTCATGGGGATGTAAAGTTCAGCATTGGGAATATAGTCAATCATACTGTAATATAACTGGGTATGGTTATATAGTTATAAGTAGTTTATAACTACTTATATACAAGTACCCACCTTGGGCACTTGAAATACCGGGGGACCACTTTTTAAAGGATGTGACTGTCTTACCACTATGTCTTACGCCCAAAACTAATACAAAATAATATTGAATGGAAACTGTAATTACAAAGAAAATGGATACTATATATTTTAAAAAATAAAATAAAATATAGCGCATTCAGAACATGACTGTTTAACATAAAACTAAACAAAAAACCATCGACAGAGTGGCTTAATTAACCAAATAATACTTATTAATTAGTTATTATTTCAAGCCTCAATAAATAACATTTAAAACAGGGCTAATTCATTAAAAACTGTAAGTTTTCTCCCCGATACCTCGGCAGACACCTCCAATTTCTCTAAGCAGAAGTTGCCACTGAATCGTTTGTGCCACCTGTGGTGTGCAGGTGTCTCCCGACCGCTCACTGCCAGCTCCACAGGGCAGGGCCACCTGTGCGTGTCTTTACAAGACCGTAGCTGCTCTAGTGGGAGACTATCGTGCTAACCTCAGCCCACCCACAGTGCCTACCATAGAGTTTTGCACCTAATTCACTGCATTCAGCAGAGATCTGAACTAGAGAGAAGCTTGCAGATGCTACGGCTCGTGTCTGTGTTTCAAAGCTGTACCCCCTTTGTAGAGATTTTTAAAATATACTGCAGTATATTGGCACTGTCCATGGTATCTTTGGGGGAACAAAAAAGTAAACGAAATCTTGATTTGATTGCAAGAAGACCTTGTTAACACATAATTATTAAACATGTGCCTTGTCTGCTTCATGTTTTTTAGTGCCATCTTAGATGTTACTGATACAATGAGGTAAGTCCTCTTTCGTCAGCTTATAATATGTTTAGGATGAGAGAAGGCACTCCTGCATGTGTAAAAATACCTAGCAATGTAGGACATTGTGTGGAGATTTCTGATGCAGGAAGGGAATAGATGATTAGTGCCACAAAAATTCCGACAAGAAAGAATACATTGAAGACTGAGGTTGTCATAGATAGCCTGCCTAAGGAATGTGGACAGTGGCCTGGCCTTAGGAGGAAGAGAGGGATTTAAAGGGAGGCTATTGGCGAAAGATCTTCTGGGAAACAAGCATGAACGAATGCTTTGGAAGCTGAAAGGCACGTAGCATGCTTACAAAACAAGGAGGAGACGGGTGAGGGTTGTTTTAATGTGAAAGAGTGAAGTTTAAAAAGGGCATGTAAGGCCCAAGCTGGTGTGGCTCAGTGGATTGAGTGCTGGCCGGCAAACCGAGGGGCCGCCGGTTCGATTCCTGACCGGGGCATGTGCCTGGGTTGCAGGCCAGGTCCCCAGTGTAGGGTATGCGAGAGGCAACCACAAGTTGATGTTTCTCTCCCTTTCTTTCTCCCTTCCTTCCCCCTCTCTAAAAAGAAATAAAATAAAATCTTTTTTTTTTTTTAAGTGCAGGTGAGGAGAGGGGAGGGGTGGAAGGGGGGCATTCAGACTTTTGAGAACCTCAAATACCAAGCAAATGAAATTAGACTTGATCTTGATAAATGAAAAATTTTGTAATGGAGCAGTGCTAGGCATGAAGAGGTATTTTAGAACTAATGTGGTATGGCACTTAATGGAAAATTCTGGGAACAGAAAAGTCTTTGGGAGAAAATTGTAATTGTCTACTTATTGTATGAAAAAATACCAAGGCGAATTAGGCGCCATCATAGTAAATGTCAATTGACCAGTTACTGAATAAATGAAGAAATAGATTAATGAATAATAAAAGTTATCTGACAGAAGAAAGGGAAGGAAAGTAAAAATGTTAAATCATTGTGAAGAGCAGCTCAACAGTTTTTTTTTTTTAAGGGAAGTGGTTATTTACACATTTTAATTTATGTTTATGTGAAAGACACCAAAATAAATTTTAGACCCTTAATCTTATAAAATATCTAAGATTTTCTCTGAAACTCTAAATCTTCCTTAATTGCTCAGATCCAATTTGTTACTCTTTTTTTTTTTTAGACTGTTGCATGTATTTTTCTTAAAGGTCTTATACTCTGGTCTATATTA
>PVJD01001583.1:43840-256743 GCA_004026545.1 Mormoops blainvillei | reverse complement strand
ACAAGTGCTCATTAGGGTGGTCAGAAATCCTAAGGAAATACTTAAGACTGGGTAATTATTTGTGGTGATGGTTGTGGCATAGCAGTGACCTGAGACCCTAACTACGGTGTTGGGAATAGTACAAGCCTTTTTTAGCTATTCTCACAAGAAAGCTGATGGATAAAATGTGATGCCTATTTATTACTTACAACAAAAAAAAATATGACTTTCAAACACATAAGATTTATATCAGAATATATCCTTTTTACAAAAAACCCATGACAACCTACAACAGTGTTTCTCAAGAATTTCTGCTACATGTGATTGAAGGTTGAAAAGAGTGAACAAACACAGATATCTACCTTACTCTAGTAGCAGAGTGCAAAGAAAGTTTCATTAAAACATTTACTTTAAGCTAAGAAAATATTAATTATGCTATTTAAATGATACGTTAATAAACTTTGAGGAATATTGATGTTCCCAGTAACTACTCTATGTTTATCTTATGGATTCCAATACTTGATGGCACATAGTTAAAAGCATTGACATAAAGAATGAAGTCCAATCTTCTCAACATGATGAATAATGCACTTTCTGATTAAGGCCCTACACATTTATTCAACTATTTCACAAACACTGAATTTAACGCTGTTCAAGGCATTGAGTGGGCTCACAGAATACATTAAAGAGGGAAGAAATAGATAAAATCCCTGAATGCACAGCTTAGATTCTAGGGGACATATACAAATAAATAACTATTGCAGTATAGGCGATAAAACTTCTAATAGAAGTACCAGGACTAAATATACAGGATGGGTGTCTGAATTAGACTTGAGGGTCAGGCAAAGCTTCCTAGAAGAACCATCTTCTAAGTTAAGAATTAAAGCACAAATAGGAGTCAATCAAGGAAAGGAGAGCAAATTATTGAAAGCTGAGAGATTAGAGATGAGATTCCTCAGGAGGCAGAATCAGTTTGCCATGGTAATCAGATTAAATTTGATACTGAAAGCTACAGGGATTCTCTGAATGTTCTAAGGAGGGGAGTAACGTGATCAGCTTCACATTTTAACATGATCAACCTGACTACATTTTGACAAGGAAATAGGAGGTTAAATGATAATGGAAAAATACAATAAAATTTTTTTTTAAAAAAAATAGAAATAGCCCTGGCTAATGTGGTTCAGTGTATTGAGCGCTGGCCTGCAAACCAAAGGCTCGCCGGTTTGATTCTGTCAGGGCACATGCCTGGGGTTGCGGGCCAGGTCCCCAGTAGGGGGCGCACGAAAGGCAACCACACATTGATGTTTCTGTCCCTCTCTTTCTCCCTCCTTTCTCCTCTCTCTAAAAATAAATTAAATCGTTTTTAAAAAATAATAAAATAAAAACATTAAAAAATAGAAATAGACAGGATCAAGATGGGAGGCAGCGAAGCCAGTTGGATTGGTTTTGCAATCACCTAGGCAAGAAGTGGCGACAGTGAAAAGCAGGCTGAGTCAACAGATATATACCAAGCAACTGAATAGATCCTGATGATAGAGTGGATGTTTGGCCCCAAGAAAAAGGAGTAAAAAGGATTAGGCTCAGATTTCTAATTTGAATTTTGGCCAATTGGGAGAGTTGTTAGGAAAGAGGTTGAAACTGGGGGGACAGAAATGTGAGAGCCCAGTGCCTGCGGGACCTCCAGAGGGAATTGCAGGGTTGTATGTATTCGCTGACCAGCTCTAAAGAGAAATTGGGGCTTTTCAAAAAAGTAGGCAAAATGTTTATAAAAGATATAATGTTCAAAAGCTGGGATTTAAGAATATTCGAGCGATAATCCATCCCAATTTTATATTGGCTTTCAAATCTGTTTTCTAAAATGTGTAAAATTTTCCCACTCTACCAATCATGGAAATATTTTATACTTTTTTAACATGCTGTTTCTTCAGCCTAGGATAACCTCTGCTGTCTGGGAATCTGTTTTCTATTCTGCAGGATTTAGGTTAATTGATTTCTCTGTGAAGCCTTCTTAAATTTTTGATACAGACTTAATATCTCCCTATGTGTTGTCATAGCACCTTTCCATTCTGAATCTTTTCTTGATATGTTTTTATTGATTTTAGAGAGGAGAGAGAGAGAGAGAGAGAGACATCTATTTGTCATTCCACTTATCCATGCAGTCATTGGTTGATTCTTGCATTTGCCCTGACCAGGGATTGAACCCATGACCTTGGCATACTGGGATGATGTTCTAACCAAATGAGCTGCCTGGCTAGGGCTACCATTCTGAATCTTAACCTAACTTAGTTTATCTAACAGTTTTACTCACCTCACCAAAGGTCCCTAATGTCTGACCAGATAATCTTTGCATACTCACTATCTGGCACATAGTGGACACACAGTGAATATTAATGGAATAGATTAATGCACTTTACTTATTCTGTCAAACATACCCATAAGAGCAGTTTTATAAATAGAATAAGAAATGGAGTTTTACTACCTATATGCTTGCATTCTTGATTAGAAATAACAACTTGAGAAATTAGTTCTTTATACTTTCTCTTGCATTGTGCCTCAGTATCGATGCCATATTATTCTCCTTAAAAGTGAATTCCCCTTGGCATTCCTGAAAATACGTTAACACACCCAGTAAAATAAGATCACCTGCATGGATTGAGATGAAACTCTATTTTATATAAGTCACATGCATGGATTCAGATGAAACCCTGTTTTATTACTGGTTATTGCCAACTGCTACACAATAATTCTCTGAGGTCCAGTTTTTCTTACCATGAATAATCCTGGTTCTATGGAATATGATGTAAAAATACATAGAGATATAAAGTTAAGCCACTGATACAGTTATTAAGCATATCTACCTTTCTTGAGATAAACTGAAAAATTATAAAGATTATTTTAAGGCATCATGTTTGAATGCATAGGAAGTGATGGTACATAAACTATTTCTACTGTCTTGAGAGTATTGCGGGTTAAAGCCCAGCAATTGGCCAGCTTCACACAGGCAAGCCATTAATAGGTGTTCATATTAGACAAGGCTAAATCCATTTCTTCAGTGATATAATATGTAGTATTTAAGAACAAGACGGGATAGACAATGTGCTTTGATACCTGTGCCTAGCCTTTGCTCCAGCATCTTTTGATCTACTTATTTTCTTATCTAGTGTTTTTTTTTTAAAGATTAATCTACCAAAGTAGCATTCTTTTCTATTCCAAGGTTTATATAAAGGAAAAATAGTATGCCATACATTTCTAAAATTAAGGAAATGTTTAGCTCCTTTTGGATGTTTTCTTAGAACTTAAGTGGAAATAGATTTGGGTGTTGAGTACATAAGCTTTTTCTTTGTAATATAATGGAATTTTAAGTAATGGTTTTACATTGGGATTTGAATTTAGTTTTTTTGTGTGCATATTTTTCTAAGATTTCAAAAACTAATTTATCAGGTTCTTTACAGTAGTCAGAAACCAATGACTACCCTTTAATGTTAGCTATCATGTTATAAAAGTAAAACTGTGTGTCGAATATTTTTTTAACCTTTTGAAAATTGAAATGAACATCTTTTCTATCATTGCTTTAGCTATTTGTGACTCTATTGTATTAGGCCTAATATGTTAAAATAAATGTCTTAAATCATTGCCCTGATGCAGTAGACATTTGTAATAACTGTACCATTTTCTCTTTAGAGAAATGTTTGTAGCTCCCTGGCCACATTGCCTGAAATTCTTTTAGCTGCCCTTGGGTGAATGATGGTATAGCAGGTTGTGATTTCATGACCTGACTGAACAAGAATGTAATGAAATGGATCAATGTTTATACATAAGAGATATATTTTTACTGATTTCTCATGCACAGTGGCAATATAAGTTCACGTGCTCAACTTTCTCCTCTCCTCAGTTGCCAAAGAAATATTTTTAAGTCAAAAGAATAAATAGGTTCTGGAAAGGGGGAATAGGTAATACTAGGAATTTTGAAGCTATCATCCAGATAGACCAAAGTTAAGAGAATTTTGCCCAACCTGAGTGACATTTATATCTTTCTTGTCACTAAGTGGTATTGTTCACTCAGTTACCCAAACCCAAAATGAGAGATTCACCTATGCTTTTCTCTCTTCCTCCCTGGGCTAGATATTTTCTGCTTCACTTCTCAATCTACTCTCTATCTTTTTCCACCCTGCTTGGTATCTTGGGAGGCTGACTTCTATGAGCTACCACTGCTCAGTTGCCTCTTGTCCTCTGACTGCCAGCATTGTTTGGCTAATGGAATGGCAGGGCATCGAAAGTGTAGAAAGAGAATGAGTTCAAGTTTATTTGTTCGCTATTCTTTATCATCTGAATGTAAGGTTGTAGTCATTACAATCCTCTCTCCAAGACTACAGGTGATCTTTCTTCTGTACCTACATCCTTGCCCACGGTGCAGAAAGTATTTCATTTGCTTTCTCATCCAGGTCCAATGGTAGTATAGATTCTGGTCCTTCTCTTATTGATTCTTTTAAACTTTTCCAACTTGAAATAGTCTCTTCATTAAACTCACTTCAGTTACCTTGTCTGAATGTCCATCTGCTTCCTGATAGCCCCTGACTGATACACACATTATATATGAAATTGATTACAAAGTCCTTTTGGAAACTAAATGTTGTGAAACTAAATGTTAAAATAATATTTATTAAGTAGAGACCCCAAAGTTGGAGGATGAACAGTGGTTCAACTAAAGACCACAATGGAATTATGCAGTTTTACAGTGAAATTGAAATAGAGAAGTTTATTACTCACAGGTCCTGGAAGAAGTACAAGGTAAGCTGCTAGTGGCCATTCAGGGAGGTCAAGGCAAGGGCAGGCTGAAAGAGAGGAATGATCTGGGGCATGTGCTTTTATTAGCATACGTATGGGAAGTGCTTTGGGGTCCCTGAGCAAAGGCCACCTTGGTTAATTCAGACTAAAAGAGTGGGGTTTGGTAAACTTCCTGGAGATTCTTTTCTAAGGGATATGCAAGGGAAAAGCACTGAGAGGTCAGGGAGACTGCTTACCCCCAAGGCAGCTGGGGGTCATACCAGGAACTTAAAACATTTGCTTATGGCTCTGTGGACTGATACCCAGAGCACGCACTGGGAGGGGCTAGCATCAGTCAGCTCAAGGACCCCGCAGGCTACTTGGTCATGCAAAGTGAATGTTGAGTTAGTAACCTTAGGGAGTAGCTTAGCTGAACTCTGAACACCAAATTCCTTCCAAATCTCTTCACTTCTCTACATTCTTAATATTTTCTTACTTTAAGTCCCAATCTGGTTCTTTTTACTTCTATGGTACTTCAACTACTTCCAGCTACTTCTCCTTTTTCAAACCATTCTCCACACTAAAACAAGAATGGTATTTAAAAACAGACATGAGTTATTAATTTCCTGTTTAAGTCTTCAGTGACTTCACATTACCTTAAAATGTATCCAACGCATCTCTCCATTAGCTAGTCCCTGCCTATATCCCAGGACTTATCTATTGGCACACACACACATAAACGCAGTAGCCCCCTCTATGCCCAACCACTTGCAGTTCCCCGTGCATATAGATTGTCTTTAAACATGCATCATCCTCAGACAACCTCCTGACTGCCCTCCTGGACAGCACAGACTTTTCTGCCGTCCCTTCTTCTACAGGTATGTCTTCTTTTGTCCTGCACCAGGAGTGTAAAAATGTTGATTAGTTTTAGACAAGGTTCAAACAACATGGTTCAAGTCCATTTCCACCAATATATTTGCCTTGTGACCTTAAGTAAGTTTATTTAAGTGTGTATGTCTGTTTTCTTGTCTGTAAATCTAGGAAAATAAAAATAGTCATATTTTTATATTCTTATAAGAATTAAATTATTTTAGCACATTTGAAACATTTAGAGCAGTACTCGGTTTATAGTTAGCACTTGAAGTATTTTACAGTTTTGCAATTGCCTTTTTCTCCCTCGACTTCAAAAGATTTGCTGAAAGGAAGGCCTAAGTTCCACTGATCACCACTTAGTCTAGATTAGTCAGTTTTGGTACATAGAGGGAACTCCATAAATCCTTTTAGATTGAATGAATGAATGAATGAGTGAATGAACACATACATATATACATATATATACATACATACTTACATACATAAAGTATATTCTGGATTGACTGATAGGCCTTCTCTTTTGACCCATCTTTATTTTTCAAATTTAGGCTGGAAAGGTATAGATCTAGATTCCATAAAAAAGTTTTTTTCATAAAATAAATATCCTAGGGTGCCTATAAAACTGGGGGTTTTTCTCTCCTTGTAAGACTAGAACACAAATTTGCATTTGCTTTTGTCATCACACGTATTAGGGCAGAGGTTAACTACATGACTTTAATCATGATACCTTGATGGTTGACTTGTTTTTCTCTAATTTATATGCACTTTCCAGTTCATAAGTAATCATACATTTTTAATACTGACTGACATTTTATAATATTCTTTTTTCTTTAAGTTTTATGTTAATTTAGAAGTATTCTAGAGTAGTATCTCTCCATAATGGAGGAATAAATTGAATTTAACTAATATAATTAATGTTCCCATTTGACATTAATCACTTACTAAAAATGTGCATATTTATAAATTTCTTACTCTCCATCATGGAAAGGTATTCAAACTTCATTGACTTCTAAATCTAAATGTAGCCGTTAAGTAAAAATATGCTTTTAGTCAAAAATATTGTTTTTATAAATATGTCATATTAAATTTAATTTGCTCTAAAATAAATCTATGTAATAGTAGCATTGAAATGTGAACTTGCAACTTTCTGTAAGGATTTGTGGTATAGAATTCAGTTTCCATAATGATCCATTACATTTTATATTTAAAAATGACTTTCTTCTTTTTATGCTGTATCTCAGACTATATCAATGGATTTGAAAATTTATAGAATTAAAAAATTGAAATTTAGCAATGACTATTGTCAGAACCATGTGAAGTACTGATTATTTAAGTAAATAAATAAATAAAGTTGCTTTAAGATTTTAAGTCCTAAAAAGTGAGATAATCATAAAAACAAAAACAAATATTCTGTGGTACAGATATACAAAATAATATTAGCTAGCATATTCTAAAGACTGAAAACTATAAAAGCATATCTAAGTGTACCCCCATCTAGAATTATGAAAAATACAAAAACATAAATACATATAGATACATACATGCATATACACATTTACATGCTAAATTCATATACGTCAGTGTTGAAAAACAATAAAAGATTTTTTTAACAAACATGAATTTTGAGAAATTCCTAGAGGATTGAAGAAAAAATGATGATGACTTTTACTTTAGATAGTGTGGCAGCTGAAAAAACATTCCAGGTATGACAGGCATAAATATATGCTGGAGAAAAAGTTTTAAATATACTAACAAAATACCAAAATAATGAGAAAAATTCTTACAGCCAAATTTGAAAAAGTGAAGAAAAGGGAAAAGAAAAACAGTCTTCTAGGAAGTATTTTAACTATGCCTCACTTTTAGGTGGGAGGGAAAAATCTTCCCCAATTATGTATAATACGGTAACAGCAAACTTGCCCAATACGGAGGTTTGTGGCCCAAACCCACTGTATATCATTCACTTATTCAAAATACTTACTGAGCAATGATTTAGTACCAGGAACTATAATATAAATATACCAATTCTTATTTATTTAAAATCTTAAAGAAAAACTATATTATAATGTTCCCATGTTGAAATTGCCTTGTGAGATGGACCGAGCAAGCATGAGTTCTTGTGGGAATACCTTCCACTCCAGCCGCAGCGCACCTCACAGATACAGTTCCCAAGGTTATCTTGGAAACCTTTATCTTGTAAGGCCTGTGGTAAAAAATGACAAAACACTTGAGGTGGATAAAAAACACCATGAGAGAGGGGTCCAAAAAAGAAGAGAGGTTGACTTGGGTCTACAAAGACCAGATTTTGTTATTGCCACATAAAAATAAGAACTTTATGCTTATTATTTTAAGAAATAAAAGAGGGAAACTGAAATATATGTAAGAAAAAACCTCATGAAAACTTACTAGAGTGCTTTAAAACATAAGCAAATATTTCTTAAAAAAGTAAAATGTAACATTTAAATTTTTAAAAATGGACAAGTTAAGCAGCAATTAGAGTTATAAGGAGAATTAATCAACAGAGTAATATAGCTGAAGAAATAGCTATATAATGAATCAAGAGACAGACATATGCAAAAGGAACCAATAATATGGAGAATAAAATGAGCGCTTTTTTCATGTAATATGTTTTAACATAAGAATACAGAGTGAATATGGGAGAGCCATCATTTTTTAAAAATATTTTTTAATCCTCACCTGAAGATATGTTACTGATTTGAGAGAGAGAGAGAGACATTGATGTAAGAAAGATACATTGATCCATTGCCTCCGGTACCTGCCCCGGAACAGGGGTCAAACCTGCCACCCAGGTATGTGCTCTGACCAGGGATGGAACCTGCAATTTTCTGGTGTGTGGGACAATGCTGCAACCAACTGAGTCACCTGACCAGGTCTGTAATTTTTCCAGAATAGGTTAGAAACATAAGTCCTTTAAACAGAAAGCCTACCGGGGGTGGGGGGGGTGGGGGGGAACTAACCTAGATGAATAAAAATGATTCTAAACTTTTAACACATCACAGTGAAAAACTGCTGGCCAACAAAGACAAAGGAAGCTTCTTAAAATTACCCAGAGAAGAAAAACAAGTTTTTTCAAAAGAAGGATAGTTGGACTTAAATCAATTTTCAACAGGAAAAACATGAGTAAAAACATTACAAAATGCTCAGAAAGACCAATAAATCTTATTTGAAAAGACATAAAATAGATCAATATCTATCATATAAAATTATTTCCTATAAATTGATACATAAAAACAACCCCAAAAGTGAGGAATGTATATATTCTAATGATTTAAAAAGTACAATAAAGATTAAATCAAAAAATAAAGAAAATATAAATGACAAATAATATATTAAAAGTTGTAATAGAAGTTGAAACAACAATAAGATTATCAATTCTCATAATTCTAATTCATCAGATATATAACCAATTAAATGAAGATGATATTTAATTTTCGTGAGGGACTGAAGAATTTGGTAATCAGAAACTATTTGGAAAGTTCAACTTTGTACAAGCTTTTATGACATACATATTGAAATGCAAATTTGGCATATTTATTTGACCTAATAATTTTCACCTCTAGATAATTATAATTCAAGTATATTCATAAGATTTCCATAGGCATTCATAAGCATTTATAAGAGAAATGATTAAATATACTGTGGTATATTTACACTAAGAACTTCTCTCATAAAATTTCTGAGCTTTACTTACGTATAATGACAATAAAAGGTGCCCAAGATATGTTGTAACTGAAAGTGAAGAAAAAAGCTTTCAAGTCTATTTTTAGTTTTATTTTTTAAAAAATAAAAAATAAAAAAACAACATTTAGATCACAGTTTTCACGGCAGGGTCTGGCTGTATTCACCAAACTAGCTTTCCTGCCTTCCTGGACCAGAGCTGTGTTGTTTTTCCCATCTCTCTTTCAGTGTGTTTGGCCATGTGCTGACCAAGTCCTGGCCAGTGGGTTGGGATATAACAAAGTTTTCCATGCTTCCTCTTCCCCACCTTGTTTACCTTGTATGTTATTTGGAAATTTGCCTATGACACTGAAGGCAACCTCAGAACCATGTGCTGAGGACGATAAAGACTGTGTCACTTGGGTCCCTGAATGTCACTGAGTGACTACAGAGAGCAGAATTTCTCCCTTCCGCTTTTGCTGATTGAACTTTATATGATGGGAAGTAAGTTTCTGTGCTGCTAAGCTATTGAGATCTCAAGTTATATCTACTATAGGAACTAGCATTATCATTACTATTACAATTTCACTTGTTTAAAAACTGATAAATAAGGAAAACTAAATTATATGCACATATAATCTGGATATGTATTTGTACAAAAGAAACATGGAGTAATTGCCCATTGGAAACAGAGTGGCATTGGGTTTGGAGGAAGATGTGAATAAGGACTCTCACTTTATGTACTTCTATAACATTACTGCTATTTAGTATTATTTCTTTAGATAGATCTATGTGTAATGTTGATGACATTGGCATTATTTGGTATTATTTCTTTAGTTAGATCTATGTATAATATCAATGCTATTAATTATGTCTAAGTGAAGTCTAAAAGAAATTTGGAGATGATAGCTTTGAAACTGTGTCATAAAGGAAGAAAGGGATATTTTAAGGAAAAAGTACACTTCAGGAGAATACTAGCATATGAAAAGCATGAAACATGGAATATTGAAAAAATTATAAAAGATGTAGTTAGAATATTCATTGGATATATATTAAGGCATTGGAGGCAGATAAAACTGAAAAATAAGATGGCACCAAAACATAGAAGAATGTATATTTTCAGTTGGAATAATTTTTGGCATGGGAGTAATAAGGACAAGAGCTGGGTGGAGGATGGATTAGGAAAAAACAAAAATTAAAATCAGAGATACTAACAAGGAAATATGAACATTGAACTGAGGGAAGGTGGCAAAGCCATTTTATTAGCTTAAGGAAAGGGAGAAAGTAGAATTTGAGACACAGAAGGCAAGAAAAGGAAAGAAATCCAGGGTTTCTGGTAGTTCCAGATGTGGCATACAGAAAGCATTAATCTCATTCCCATCCAGCTTTTGTCTCTGGAAGCAAGACGGGGAGATCTTGCATGTTCTGTGATCAAGAGCAGCTCTCCATCTGGCTAGCGTGAGAAGGGAGAATTAGCATCTCTCTCAGGGAGAGTACAGCTTTTCAAAAGTATCTTTCTTTAATCTGAGAAACAATGGTTTGGAATGCCCGGGGTTACATGTCCTACCTAACACACCGTGGTGCTGTGAACATCAGTTATGTGAGAATACTTGTGATTTAAGGAATCTTACCTATTAATATACTATAGCTAAAGAATAGAAGACTGTGAGAATGGAAATGTGTTACTTCAGTGAGAAAAACATGGAAAATGTGAAAACAAGATCTATGAAAAATCATAGTGTTATGTTAATAATGAATTATTGGGCTGGCTAGAACGTGCATTTGTGTTTTTATTTTTCGTAAGATGGCTCTAGTAGCACTCAGTTGTTTTTAAGTTCATTCAAAACAACTTTGTTAGATCGTATTGTGACAGCTGTCATATCAGTGTGCATTAAAAAAAACTTATCAAACACAAATTTTAGAGCTAGTAGAGAATGATGCGGTGAAATTGGAACTCTCATATTTTGCTGATAGAAATGTAAAATGGTGCAGCCTCTTTGGAAAATAGTTTGGCTTGTTGTTCAAAATATTAAACATACAGTACATGATCTAGAAATTCTTTTCCAGGTATATACCCAAAAGAATCAAAAACATAATGTCCATACAAAAACTTGAACTTGAATGTTTATAGTAGCATTGTTTGTTATAGCCAAATGCAAAAACAGCTCAATATGTCCATGAACTAATGAATAGATATATAAAATGAGGTATATACATATCAATAATAAAAGGGGAAAAAGCTCTTTTATGTGCAAAAGTATGGGTGAACCTTGAAAACATTATGCTAAGTCACAAAAGACCACATATTATATGATTCCTTTTGTATGAAATGTCCTAAATTGACAAATCTATAGAAATAGAAAGTAGGCTGAGGGTGGGAGGTGTGGAGTGACTGCTAATGAATGCAGGTTTCTTTTGAGGATGACACATATAAAATTAGATTGTGGTGATGGTTGTACACTCTGGATCTACTAAAGTTATTGAATCTTGCACTTTAAGTAGGTGCACTTTATGTAAATTATATCTCTGTATAGCTATTAAAATGAATTTATGATCCAGATAATAGGGGGGAAAAATGAAATAGCTTAAATATATTAATTCCAAACTGGTAGAATCAATGATGTATATCAAACCATATTAACACTCTGCAGCTTTTAAAAGGAAAATGAAGGCTACAGTTACTTATAGGGTAGCCTGCTGAGAATTATTTTTAGGTGAAAAAAAATAGTAGAATAGCGTATTCTAGTAGGTGAAACTGTAAAGTGGAATAGAGCATGTGTGTTTATACTGTTATGCTCATTTTTATTAAAAAGGGTGTTTATATATAATATTTATATATCAAGTATATGTCTTTTGTTGCCTAGGTTATAACATAGTAATTTATGTGCTTTTAAATATATAATTAACAATGATTTGGGGCACTTTGCTTCCCCCTTCACTATTCGTAGCCACAAATTCAGGATTCTTCTTGCTCAGTTTGTTTCTTTTTGATACTTTGTCATAATTCTAAAGGCTACCCTCTGCTGTGAAGCAGCGCCTCCAGCACTCCCACTTGTGAGTGAGCTGATTCCTCCTTCTAAGACACCGAGGCCGGACGGAGGTCCGCTGGCAATAGCAAAGCCCCTCTGGCCGAAGCCATGCGAACCCCTTGCTGCCTGCTCCCCAGGCATTGCATAGAACTGCCTAAAGGGCACACGCGTGGCAGGAATGAGACGATGACTGGAGTGAAGGCTTTCTTCTACCTAGAACTCCCTCAAGATGATTAGAAATCGCTGTTATTTTTTTTCTTTCAGTACTATATTATATTTAGATTTTTTTGGCATATTTTATTGAGTATGTTATTTCAGTTGTCCCATTTTCCTCCCCTATATCCCCTCTGCCCTGCACCCCATTTCATCATCCCCACAGAAATCACTGTTATTTTTAAATACCTATCTCTAAAGATCAGGCTTGATTTTGAATAAAATTAACATATTTTATTCAATCATTAATTCACTCATAAAGAGTTCTTGAGAGCCCATTATTTGTTATAACAGTGACTAGTTCATCACTGTATTCTTATCCAAAGTTACCCTAGAGGCAATCAAGCAGATTGTTCACACATTATTTTGGATTGATAGTAATTCATGTATTTAGATTAGAAAGACAAAGCAGTTCAATTTTTGTAATAGTGTTTATTTAAAAAACAATTTTGAAAACCCTGAGTCTTGCTTTGTTTCTAAACATTCATAATTCATGATTTTAGAATTGAAAGGAATTCCAACTTCAATGCTCCTTTTGCATTGCCAGTTATATTAATATGACTACCATCTAGTTGTATTTAATAAGCATCCATATTCACTTGATATTTTTAATTTTTTATGTAAAAATAAGTTAAAATTTTAACAACCATAATTTTTTGGTTTCTAAAATATATAATAAATTGAATAAATTTAATTCTAAATTCTAAAATTCATATACTTATAATTTATAATTATGAAAATAAAAATATTGAAAGTCAAGGACTATAAATAATAATATATCAGATTTAAAATTTGATCCTAATAACATAGAGTGTTTTCAAAATTTGATTAATGATCTCGATGTTTTAATTGCTGGCTCAATTGATAGTAATTATTTTTGTGTAATTTGTTAGCAACTGAAATGTGTAACATACTGACTTTTTTCTGGTGAGGCATAGGCTCCCCGAGCAGCTACAGTAGGAAAAAGAAGTAGTGACATTTACTTCAGTCTAATTTATTCCTGAGGAAAAAAAATGACTAACGGTGTTTACGAAGTCCATGGCAAGAGTTAGATGAAATAGTGAAATCATTCAGAAATACTAAAACTAAAGTTTAAATTAGAATATAGAATGCTGTAGTAAGTCCCATGTAATTCAAATTAGCATTGCCATTTAACTTGATAGAAGTTACCTTAACTGACAAACTTAGGAGTACTAATGGGGAGAACTATGCTAATCTAATAGAATGAAATCAGAGATACCTGATTGTAAGATTGCATCAAAAGTTTTAGAATTTATACTATTTACAAAACTAAAACTCCACATAACCAAGTTATAAAACTGACCCCAAAGAGAACCAATTATTTTTACTTGTTATTTTTCTTGTTAGTAGTGTGGTATACCACATTTTTACAAAAATGACCCAAATTTATTTATGAAATATTTCTTGGAGAGCCTTCTTGAGGTCAAGCATTGGGGATAAGATGAAGAAAAGAGCAGAGGTGATCCATCCATCCTTCATGAAAACTGCAGTCCAGAGGGCAGAGCAGTGTGTCAGGTTTAAATAATTATAAAGTAAAAATATGGTTATTCCCTCTGATAAACACCATAAATAAGAATTTCAGGTTGTAAAAGCATTGTAAAAGAATTCAAAAAGAACTGACTGGTACATTAATGCTATTTTTAGTGTGTTTTATAAAATCTGCTTTACGTTCTTCAGCCTTGTTAATTCCGATGAGCTGGCACACATGCACACAGTAAATACAAAAGTAACTCACTGCAAGTCGGTCAGAAAATATCTTTGAATTGACATTTTTGCCAAGATTTTATCTTGTTGACAATGTTCTGTTTGGGGGACAAAATTATGCTCACACACCAACTTTGTATTTCCCAATATTTTATTTAACACAGGTTCACTGTAGGAATCATAATAATTTCACAAGCCAATAGCATACAGGATAATGTCTCTTAAGCAACTGAAAGAAATAACATACAGGCAAACCTCATTTTATTCACTTCATCGTACTTCATATATTTGAGTTTTTTACAAAATTGAAGGCAAGACCCTCCACAAACCAAAATATTACGGCTTACCCTATCATGATACTTGGTCTGAAACTGAACCTGCAATATCTGTAAGCTATGCCTGTACTCCAAAGCAATGATAGATTAACTATACTATTGTTCCAGGCAAGGAGACAGAAAAAGAATAGAGGACATATTTAGTCGAGGTGTATCTTTATATGAGTTGGTACTCAGGAGACATGACCTGGCCAACCACGAGCTGATGTCCATGTGCCTGTACAAAAGTAAAAGTCCCTTGTTGCTAGACCACTTTGCTGGGGAATGACAGCAATATTGTTAACGGGCAAGATGTTCTTTGCAGGGCCACTGCATGGTTTTCACCACTGCTGGTAAAACAGTTACCTTTACCACAGTGGGAGCTAGAGCCTGACAGGTCGTCACGGAGCCATTCAGATAAGCAAAGGGCAGCCCTGCCCAGGACGAACACTCTGGAGCAGTTTCACAGATGCTAGGTACTTGTAACCTAAATGTACTCTTGCCATAGTTGCTTCTCCACATATTTTATTCAATGAGCCCCCACTGATGCCCCTCGGCAGCTGAGTTACTAAGTGCTTATCAGTGACAACAGATGAGATGATAACATCCTGACACAGCTCACTTTACCATTCTATCAAAACAGCCTCGCTCTTAAAAACAACTTCATTTTTTGTCTGAGAGGTAGATTTGAAGTCATACCAAACTGATACATAACAGACAACATACAAAATAAAAATATACTTAGTTAAATTTTGATTATTTATATTGCAGGAAGGTTTTTCGCATTAACGAGGTAATTCTCTTAATGATTATATTAAATGAAAACTACAAAAGCACTGCGTCCCTCATGGTATCTAACACTCAGGGCTATGCTGAAGACATTAATGTAACAAATATTTATACGGTGTTTACTATGAGTAAGGAACTCTGCCAAAATGAGGAGTCTGTGTGTGGAGGGAGGGTGGAGAAGCAACGGCCAGAGTACAGCCTATAGCCGGAGTGGCTGTGCATGAAATAATGACTGTACTACAAGCAGTTGGGAAATATCTGATCAGTGTTACAATGGCAAGTTATGGAATTTTAGAGGTCACAAAAACATCAGTTTTATCCCGGTGGACCAGGAGCAACCAAGAAGTCTATGTGAAGGAAATAATACAGATCTTGACTTGGCACTTTAGGTAAAGAGAGGAACAATGATGCATAGGAAGTGGTGTGAACAAATTTATGAATTCGATAAGCTCAGGGTCTTTTAATAGTAATCTCGTTTGGCTTGAGAAAAGTTACAAAAGCACTTACAAGGAATAATGGTAAAATAGGCTGGAAAGTAACAAAGAGGAATTTGTTTATCGAGAGGCTTTGAATGTAAAACTAAAGAATTTTAATTTAATTCAAAGGGAATTGGGTTTTGGTCATTATTTATTAGGGAAGAGAAATTAGACTGGGAGTATAACTTGTGAAAAAGATATTAAGGAATCAGTTGTAGGTATTTCTAAAATACCTCTTGGATACCTCCTACAAATGAATGCAAGATACTTTGAAGAATACATATTTCTAGCAATCAACCTACAAATAATTCAAGTTCAAGCGGTTTTACCACCAGAATGTAACATGGCCTGACTCCTTGATCTGATGCTCATGAGGTTCAGAATAGACAAAATATAACTATGTTTGGCCAAGGTTTTAATTTCTTTACTTGAAACTGACTCTCAGGCTTATGGAGGCTAATATATCCAGGTTTCTTACTACTCTGAAGAAATTAATTTAGCTTCTCAGAACCACATAAATTGACTACAGCATCACGATTCACTCAGGGTTACGCACTGTGCCTCAGACACTTTCGCCATGTATAAACCCACCGTTGTAGAACAAACAGTAATTGTATCTGCCCTCATTTAAACCTTAGATGACTGTTTTAATTTTCCCTCATATTTTAAACCAAGTTTTCTGTTATTTCTATTTAAGTTCCTGGTACTCTTACTTATATTGTGTTTTCTGAACTATTTATAAATCCAGATCCCAGGATTCTACTCCGCTGCCCCTCTGTTGCTCCTGCTGGTGGAAGAGAAGGGGCGGACTCCGTGTGGACTTCCCGCAGCCCCTGCGCTGCAGCTGTGTGCCTGCAGGCTGTGTGCCACAGCAGAGGCGCTTGCCGTCCCTTCTTCCTCTCAGCGGGTGTGTTCTCATTCCAGTGCGACTGTCCACTGACCTTCACTGGCCGTTTCTGTGGACAAGGTAATCAATCTTCATTATCCTTCTATATATCCTTCTATATATACACACACACACACATATAAAGTTATTTATTACAAAATGGTTCATAGTATCTTATGGAACCCACCAAATTATTTTCATCTCTGGTTATATATCTTTGTCCTCATTCTATTTTTTAATTAAATTTATTGGTGTGACATTGGTTAATAAGATCATGTAGGTTTCAAGTGTATATTACTGCGATACCTGAGCTGTATATTGCATTGTGTGCCCACCACCCAAAGTAAAATCATCTTTCGCCACCATACATTTGGCCCCCCTCACCCTTGACTGCCCCCTTCCCTCCGGTAACCACCATACTGTTGTATTTGTCTATGTGTTTCCTTTTATATCCCAAATATTAGTGAAATACAATTCTTAGCTTTTTCTGACTGATTTATTCACTCAGTCTTATATATTTCTTTTTAAAAACTCTAGAGGGAGGAAGAGAATTGAAACCTGTTATAAACACATTGTTGGATATTAGCACAAACAAGAAACATCTGTATAATTTTATTTAAAAATGAATCCTGATGGAACATTTTCAGTTCAATAATGTAGAAGCAAACTTAAGATTTTTAAGTTAGGATTGCCATTCAAAATGTATTTTCAGTTGCCACACAGATAAGAATTAAAATTCAAATGTAGTGCTATTTACATAATTTCTCCTAAAAGTGGTGTATCCATCCTCTGTCACCATAGAAATAATTAGAGTCTAAATAATACTATTTTTATTCCTTAATTGTTAATCAAATTACTGTTTTTATCTTTCATAAGTAGCTCCCCATATTTAAATTATTTTACTGTGCAAGAAAGTACATTATTTTTTGATGCTTAAGAACAAAATTTTAGCATTAATGGAGCTATTTATGAATGAAAAGAAAATTTCCTATTTTCAACGCCTAGTGGTCTCCTAAGAGTCTGTCGGTTAATTAGAGCCATGCTGGGCACCTACAGCCAGAACCACCCTGGGCAGATTACTAAGACATTAAGTCATGAGGCAGCTGACTGCATGTCCCTGTACTAATAGCTGAAGAGTGTCATTGTTTCCCATGTAAAATTAATCACTGGTTTTAAATTGGGGATGTGGGGATGAGGATTACTATTGGATAATGATTCAGATGGCAGAGAATTTCATTACTAATCCATGACTGTGTTAAGTAACTCCTTTATTTAGTACAAAATGTTGGGCCTCCAAAATCTAATTCAAAGGTATGTGTATATTTTATTCAACTCCACTTCCTAAATGACCTTGTGTGACTGGCGTGGATGATTTAATATTCAGCCAAGTAAGCAAGTAAACACAGTAAAAAGCATAGAAATGGAAATACAGTTTATTTTTATGTTCATTGTAAAACATCATGTCCCTAAGTCTATTTTTTAACTGGAAAATGCTTTTGAAGACACATCAATATTGCTTAATTTTTGAGTGAATATTTTGTATGTCTGCAAATACCATGAGACTTTCCTTCTGCTACAGCCTGAGAACATTTCTATTGCATTCTGTGAATAGAGTTGTAGGATTATAAAGGTCTTTTAAATCCAATTTACCCATTTAAAATTCTGAGAGGTCAAAAGGCAGATCCATTTTTAATTTTGGGGGGTATCTCCATACTGCTTTCCACAGCGGCTCCACCAATCCGCATTCCCACCAACAGTGCAGAAGGGTTCTCCTTTCTCCACATTCTTGCCAGGATGTGTTTGTTGTTTGTTGTCTGCTGATTTATTGATGACAGTCATTCTGACAGGTGTGAGATGGTATCTCATTGTGGTTTTAATTTGCATTTCTCTGATGATTAGTGATGTTGAGCATCTTTTCATATGTCTACTCTGGGAAAATACCTGAAGGAACCCAAAACACTAATTTGAATGAGCATAAACACCCCTATGTTCATTATTACTTACAATCGCCAAGATATGGAAGCAGCCCAAGCCTCCATCAATAGATGAATGCATAAAACAACTATGGGACATTTATACAATGGAATACCACTTAGCCATAAAAAAGAATAAAACTGTACCATTTGCAACAGTGTGGATGGACCTGGAGAATATCATGCTAAGTGAAATAAGCCAGTCAGAGAAAGACAAATACCATATGATTTTACTCATATGTGGAATCTAATAAACAAACTGAACTAACAAGCAAGATAGAGACAAACTCACAGATAAAGAGCAGGATGACAAGTAAGGGGGAGGGAGGTTGGGCGGGAAGGATTGAGCCAAAAGGAAAAAGGACTCATGGACATGGACAACAGTGTGATGATTGCCAGAGGGAGGGAGGTATAAAGGGACTAAGTGGTAATGGAAAAAAATACAATAAAAACAATTTTTTAATTAAATTCTGAGAGGGTATTTTCTTTCTTTAATTTCATGCTAGGTAGAGTCTTAGAAAAATATCCTCTTTACCTCACTTCAAATATATTTTGATATTTTAATGTTACTTTTCATCCAAATTTACTGACAGTGGTGAAATTGATGTTTTAAAAGGAGGAGTCCTTAGTTATTGATTATATGTCCTACAAATGACCCTCTAACCTTAATTCTTATCTCTCCTATTAAATCCCCAGTTCTTCCTCCTAACTCTTTACTCAGTAGCTTTAAAACCCAGATGGTGACTCACACTTTCCTTCAGAAAAGGAGCAATTCAGGTTTGTTTGGAGTTAAATCCAAGTCTTGACTGAAGCTTAATTACTTTTGGTATTTGAAATGACAGACTGTAGGAAATTTACCTCAAGTAAAGAATCTCTGCTCTGTATTCATTGTTGGAAGTATTTTGTCTTTTTCCATCATTATTATTCATTTTTTTACCTCTTATATTTTTAACTTTTTTTCCTGTTTGAATATATAATATTTTTGAAAAGAATAAATTGGATCACAATGTGTTGCTAAAACTAGGTAATCCACTACAGGTTATTTCTATGTGAAAAGTAATCAGAAACTGTGAGTACATAATTATCACCAAAAGGAGAATTGTTTTTTCCTAAAGAAAGTTTGTCAAGTGACATCAAAAATGCACTAAACAAAATGCATGCAATAGGACTCTTTAGGTTTTCAGCCATGATAGTCTTACCTGTAACTTTGTTGTTTCTACCTCCTTTGTGTGTGTGGGGGGGGGGGCGGGGGGGGATATTTCAATATAATATTTAGAATGTGGTGTGATGTACATTTGTAGAATTGGAAATATTATTTCTAAATGTAAAAATCTTCAGTATTTACTTTTAACCATTTACTTCCTAAATTGGAATTAATTACCTTTCTTCTTCCAGTCATAAAGAAATCTGGTAACAGGTTTAAATTTCCAATCTGATGCTCTAAATATAATTCATACTGGTATGCGTCTTAGAATCCAGACTGACAGATAATGACTACTGCCTAAGGCCCGTGATTCAGAATCATCTGCCATAATGAGACTTTTTATAGCATTATCCAGGACGGTCAGATGCCACAATTTCTAAGAGTGGATTTCAGTAAACAGTACTGTATGCCAATTTCAACGTGTTTCAACTACCTGGTGAAAATCTCGCTGTGGGTAAACAGTCCCTAAATCAATCAAATTTTCTCTCTCTCTCTCTCTCTCTCTCTCTCTCTCTCTCTCTCTGTCTCTCTCTCAATGTTCACGGTATTAAATTGCTTAGAATTTACTGATAGATTGCTATGAAAATTATTTCTTACCTGAGTCCCTATTGAACACATTTAACATCTAAATTATATGAACTTCTGCTTCAGGAATGAAATTTGCATAATATCACTGTGAGAGCTCTGATTTACCAGACACTGCACTGAGTGCTTCATGAATCTTATTTCACTTAACCCTCCGAATAACCTAGCTGAAGTAAGCGCTCTAAATTATCCCTTATTACAAATGAGAAATCTGAGGCACAGAGTGGTTAATTTTCTTGCTCAAGGTCACACAGCTTGCACGTGGTAGAGATGGGATTAAAAGTAATTTGCTTGACTCCAGACTGTGTGTAACCACCATGTTCTATTGCTGCACTGGACAAAGAAATTTAACATGATGATATGACATGGAATTTCTAAATGTTCTCCCTCTTTCATCTGTTTATAAAAAGTATCTTTATTAAAGGAAGAAAGGAGCATTTTTTAAAAAACTGAAATTTTCAAAATCAGAAAACCAAAGAAGTTAATGTTGATCTAATAAATTTTTCATGAAGAATGCATTATCATGATCTACCTGAAATCAAACCAAAAAGCTTATTAGGTGACCCTAGGAGAATCCTATCTGAGTAGATAGTTCAGTGAAACAAAAATATAGGAAGTAGATTGAGAAGATCGGAATTTCAGAAAAATCTAGACATAGATGATGAAAGAACCTGACTCTCTAAAAATATATATAATTGCATAGACATCTAAATGTAAAGACGTGATGAAAATTGATTTCTTTTTTTTATAGCCTTTCTCCTTTTCATATTTAAAGTTAATATTCTTAAGCTTGAAAGACTGTTAAAGTGTTTTATTTTACAACTTAGATTTTTTCACGGCAAAATTGGGGTATAAATTAACTATAGGCCTTAACTAAAATAGCACTAGATTCAGTAACACAGAGAAAGGGCTGCTGGGGTTATGGAAGTATTGGGTCATCCATACACATATTTCCTATCAACTTAGCATTACGTCATGTGCTCTACTTTATCAAATCATCCATATCCAATCACCTAATAACATTGACTTATAGAATCAGTTTGATTTAATATGCTCTTTTTTCCTCAACACATGTTATCTTAATTCATATGAGCTAAGCCGTGTTGCCTACTTTATCATAATGATCCTGCATCTCACCAGGGGAAACATAAGAGCATATAGCCTTGCTCTGTTTTAGACGGCTGCATGCAGGCAGATGGCTGTCTCCTACTCTAAAGTTCAGAGTGACAGATTTAGAATATCAGTGCCTGTGCTGGGGGAAAGCGTATGCCTCTGACTATTAATTGTAGGATTAACATTTTTTAAACAGCCCCATACTTTTTAGTGTTCTATAAAACAGTTTTATAAATAATGCCGTAAAGGAGTATTTAAATGCCATGCATTAAAACCAAGAAATCTTTTGTTTTATTTGAAACCTTGTCTATATATATTCCATATATACAGAGTGCCAACTTAAAGGTCAACTGTCCTGGGTAAATTGCAAACCTAGAAATAAAAATGAGAGGTTTTACTAGGTGTTTTGTCTTGTTATATATATATATATTTTTAACAGACTACCTTAATAGATGCCTTTGGTTTTACCATAACAGGAATATATTTTAAAGGCATGTTAGAGTAGCTTGAGTTTATTTATTAACTTTATATCGGGTGGCTAAATGTCAGGCATTCCAGAGCCAGGAAGGCAGAGAAACTGAGCACTTATCAACTTATTACAATGATGGATTTCCTCTCCAGAGAACTGATAGCCTGCATCATCAGAAAAGGACTAAGAAATGGGTGTCGGCCTTTTCAAATATAATAGCCAGGTCTGAAAAATCTATCTTTCAAATGAGAAGACAATGCAGCATATTTACTAGCTAATGACAACTGCTGCAATATTAACATGCTAAGTTGAAAATGAATGGGGATTGAAGTCAAGGACAAAGGCTGAAGGGAGACACGAATACCTGTTGTCAAAGACAGAGGATTTCTTTTTGAAGGCAGGCATGGCTGACGGTCCCAGCCTTCTGTGCCCTTCTCAGCTATCAGTTGCTGCATTCTCCAGCAGGGAGCACTGTCTTCAGTTGGCGGAAAAAGAGCTCCCTCCCCATCCTGGTGCTTGTAACTATGTAAAAACGAGATGTGCACCAGTCTCTCTATTAACATTGACAATAATCCAGAAATTTCCATATGGGAAGAGAAGGGAATCTCTACACTCCTCCATCCATCAAAAAAAGGATGACATGTATTTTGTCTTCTTTACTGCCTTAACATTCATTTATTTCCCTGTAAGTCAACACATTCAATTAAATAAATATTAGTTGAACACCTGGAATGTAAAACACATGGAATTAGTCATTGGACATGGTACAGAGATGAACTTCGCCTTTAAGTTTGCAAATAGTTGTTAACATAAGGTGTGCTGTGAGGGATGCAAGGAGAAGAAGACATGTGTGACTCAAAGGTCAGCTGGCATTTCCCAACAGTGTCTTACGTAGGACGTATGTTAGCTTTCTTTGCTTCCACAATGAATTATCACACTACTTAGTGACTTCACCAACACATGTTTATTATCTTAAAGTTTTATAAATCAGAAGTCTGACACAGTTCTCAATGGGTTAAAATAAAGGTATTGGCAGAGCTGTGTTTGTTTTTGTTTTTGTTTTTGTTTTTTTCCTGTAGGTCCTAGGGGAGAATGTATTTCTTTGACTTTTCTGGCTTTTAGAGGCCTTCTGCTCATGGCCCCCTCATTCATCTTCAGATTTAACAATGGCGAGTCTAATCTTTTTCACTTCATGTCATTTGACCTGCTCTTTCACCTCCCTTTTCTACATTTAAGGACCACTGTGATTACATGGAGCTCACTGGAATAAATCAGAGTAATCTTAATAACTCAGCATCAGCTGATTAGCAACTTTAATTCCAGCTGCAACCTTAATGCTCCTTTGTCAAGTAAAGTAGTAAATGCATAGATCCTAGGTATTAGGACATCTTTGGAGAGCCATTACTCTGCCTACCACAGGACCTGTAATCATTTCTCAGGGGATTTACATGGCAATATAATAGAAAAGGAAGTTTATTAGACAGATACCTGGTATTCATAGAATTGAGGGAAAATAGTGGAAGCAGCTTGGAAAACACAACTGAAAGATACTCCGGAGGGCCAATCAACACGAAGCAGAGTGAGGCTCATCCAAAAACAGGCTGAACCAGCACTGAACAGGTACTTATACTGTCACCTGCTCAAGATTCAGAGTCCCAAGATCTATTCTGAAGTTACCCAGTTGGCAAAACCTCCAGGATATGCTACCCCAATGCCTTAGTAGGAAAAGAAGGAGAGGGACAACAAGACCCATCTTTTACCTTATGCTTCTAATATAGTAGCTTGACTATACAGCCCACTAAGATCCCAAACAATGGGTCTCTTCTTCATTTCCATCCAAAAATATCATCATTCACACAAAGCTTTTTTAACTTTATTTTTATTGTTGACACTATTACAGATGTCCCCATTTTCCCCGCTTTGCCAGCCCCCACCCAGCCCTCGCCCTCACTTCCCTCTGACCATCACCACACTGTTGTCTGTGTTTATGAGTTATGCATATATGTTCGTTGGCTAATCCCTCCCACCTCCCTCTGACTGCTGTTAACCTGTTCCGTGTGTCCATGCCCCTGTTTCTATTTTATCAGTTTGTTTTGCTCATTAGATTCCATATCTATCTAGCATTTGTCTTTACCTGACTGGCTTATTTCCGTTAGCATAATAGCTTCCACAGCACACATGTGCAGGTAGGCACATGCACTTAAAATTGAACATTAGTTCTTCTCTTTAAAATTTTTCAGGTATTTTCCTTCTCTCTTCTATCACCCCCTTATTTTCTGCTTTCTCCTTGAATCCATGACATTTTTATTAATTTATATTGCAGAATATTGTAGCAAAATTTTTTCTTGTCCTTGTTCCTGCATACACACAATGAAGAGCTTATCCGAAATGATACTTAAAAGGACAACTTGAGGAATTAGAATGAGTAAATACACAAAGAGGAAGAAAGTTGTGTAGGTTATCTTGAGAGCAGATCACATGAGAAATAAAGCTGGAAATTCAGGTAGGACTCATACTGCAGAGAACCCTAAATGACAAATTAAAAATATCAAATTCATTAGCAATGGCCTTCAATGGGAAAAAGACACAATGATCAGAGCTTGCTTCAGAATGAGGAATCTAAGGGTAGAACCTAGAAAAGATTACAGTGGGTAGGAGGATAAGGTAGAGAGAAAAACTGGAACATAAACTTAACAGGCTGGGAAATAGTATGAAAGCTCTCTTAACCCTAATGTTCACTAATAATTTGAGTGTATAAGAGATCTCTGTGTTCTCTATACAGAATGTAGTTCAGATTTTTTATCAGAAATTTATGAGCCTGAATAAAGCTTGAATCTTTTAATGTAGTACTGTGTGAAAAAGAAAAAATGTTGTATGAAATGTGATTATAAAGGACAAGTCACACCAAAGTTCCCTCTTCTTCCCTTCCTTGCACCATCTCCTGTTCTGTCTTTCCACAGAAATGCTGAATTACATGCAGTAAAACTTTATCATGGCACAAACATTATGGATAATAAAGCAAATGGTGTGGGCTTATTCAACAAGAGGTTAATGACCAGCTAGCTAAACATTTATAACTATATGTACATGTGCACTCTGGGAAGCATGATGTATCTTACCTTTCTCACTTCAATGCTACATTCCTAAGAACCACAGCTTTACTGTATGCAACATATTTTTAACATGAAAGACTATTAAAACATATGTTTTGAATTTTCTGGGGCTATCAAAATAATTTATTATTGGAAAATACCTTAAAATGCTAGTTGAAACTGTTTTATAAGTGTGGAAACAAAGTCAAAGAGAAGTAACTCAAGGAAACTACCAGTTAAGAAAAAGTCTAGAACTAGAACTCAATGTCCATATTTGAAACCCAATATTTTAACTCCCACAACAAGTGTCCTCCTAAGTTTTTCAATGAAAGATTCCAAGTTGAATTTGAAGAAAAACATATTAAGTTGTATATATTTGAGATAAATAATTGCATAAACTTATATAAAGACAGTAATGACTTCAATTGTACAAGTTTATCACTCTTTCTTTATACCATAAGATGCCAAGAAATTTGAAAACCTGAGTGAAATGGACACATTTCTAGATATAGTTGTTTGTTGACATGTCAACATAACATTTGATGAATTTACTAATGATCCTTTTAATTGACAGGCATATTTAAAAGTATTTTTCCTAAGGTAAATATAGTTATAAAAATAGAAAACAAAAAAAGTTAATTAGAATTAATTTTACTACTGCCTTCAAAGTTACTTTAAGGTGATAAAGTTTAAGCAGAGGTGATAATTATTAAAAAGTTTTTATACAGAAATCACAAAGTATTTTTAATAGTTCTGTGCAAGAACTGTCTAATAATAATATAATGCAAGACATAAATGAGGTATTAAAAATTTTTTGCCACATTAAAAATGAAAAAAAGTTCATTTTAATAACATATTTTACTTAGCCTGATATAACCTAGTATATTATCATCTCAACAACATAAAAATATTAATGGGATATTTTAAATTATTTTTATACTAAGTTTTTGCAATCTGGTGTGTACTTTATGCTTAATTTGAACTAGCCATATTTCAAGTGCTCAATAGTTGCACGTGGCTGGTGGATGCTCTGCTGGACTACACAATTCCATAAGACCAGAGGAAAAGGGCTTAGCAGCTGTGATGGTGTCGCTCATGAAAAGGTGTTGAGATGGAGAGAAGATGAAGGGACATAATCTCAAGCTTTGATTAGAGTAAGATGTGAGAAGGTGGAAGCAACTAAAGTTATACAGTCTCAATCAAAAGACTGAATTACGCTGTTTGTTAACAGTACAGATTGAGTCATTTATCTAACAAACTCTAGAACACTCATTTTGATTTCACCTCTCTTCACCATCTATGCTTATATTATCTGTCTGCTATTAGATGAGGTGATCCAACAGAATCTTGAAGCCTTTAACGCCATCTGTACAGTTATAGTTGCCAGATTTATATATTTAGCCCTAACCTTTTACTATATGACAGACCTGCATATTAGACTTGGACATTAAATGAGGCCTTTCACACAAAAAATGTGCCATGAATCTTCTACAGAAATTCTTTCTCATTCTTGCATTAATATATATATATTTACTTATCAATTAAGTTAGATGAAGTCATTCATCCACATTTCTACTGCAATTTCTTTGCATACACACTATTTGCTAAGCCCTGCCTCAAACACTGGCCACACGCTGGTGAATGAGATGGACCTACTCCCTGTCTTTGTTACTTATAAGAGGTATAAGCCAATAAAGAAGTAAATACTCAAATATATAATCCAAACTGGTATATAAACTCTAATAGACTGGTATTAATAAAGAACCAAGGTTGGGGTGTGGTGGGAATAGAAAAAGACCAACTTAGAAATATACTAAGAGGAAATGTCATTTAATTCAAAACTGAAAAATGAGAAGGTTTTTGTTTTTTGAAAGGACAGAGGAGAATGTTCAAGACATAGAGAATATTATCTTGTCTTGAAAATGAATATGTAAGAATGACTTTTTACCAGTTCCTTTTTAAGGTAAAGCTGTGAGTTCCAATATTTTTCTTAAACCAAAGATTCAGCTACAGCAAATAGAAAAAAAAACCCATTAATTTTAGTCAGCTGTTTATTCAAATTCATAATGGACCCATTGTTCCTGTTCACAAGAAATTTAGTAAAGTTTTATGGTGAGAGACTAGATGTAATGGTTATTTTTTCTCACTTCCTTTCAGTCCCTAATCTTTATTTATTTGTTTGTTTGTTTGTTTTTTCCCAGTGGCTCCACCTCTTTTAATTTTGTTTTTATTTTTTAACTTTTAATTTTTATTGTATTTTTTCCATCACCATGGAGTCCCCTTGTACCCCTAACCCACCCACAATCACCACACTGTTGTTCATGCCCATGAGCCCTTTTTCCTTTTTGCTCATTTCCCCCATTCCCTAACCCCTCTGCCCTTAGCTGTCATCCTACTCTCCATCTATGAATCTGTCTCTATTTTGCATGTTAGTTCAATGTGTTCAGTAGATTCCACATATGAGTGAAAGCATGTGGTATTCATCTTTCACTGACTGGCTTATTTCACTTAGCATAATGTTCTCTAGGTCCATCCATACTGTCACAAAGCATAAAATCTTCTTTTTTATAACTGAATAGTATTCCATTCTGTAAATGACCCATAGCTGTTTTATCTAGTCATCAACTGATGGACATTTGGACTGCTTCCATATCTTGGTGATTGCAAATAATGCTGCAATGAACATAGGGGTGCTATGTTCTTTCAAATTAGTGTTTTGGGCTTCTTTACATATAATCCCAGAACAGGATCACTGGGTAAAAAGGCAGATCCATTTTTTATTTTTTTAGGTATCTCCATACTACTTTCCACAGGGGCTGCACCAATCTGCATTCCCACCAACAGTGCAAAAATGTTCCCCTTTCTCCACATCCTCACCAGCATGTGTTTATTGATTTATTGGTGATAGCCATTCTGATAAGTGTGAGATGATATCTCATTATGGATTTAATTTGCATTTCTCTCATGATTAGCAACATTGAGTATCTTTTCATGCCATCAGTATGTCCTCTTTGGAGAAGTGTCTGTTCAGGTCCTTTGCCCAAATTTTAATTGGGTTGCTTATCCTTTTGGTGTTGAGTTTTGTAAGTTCTTTATAAATTTTGTATATTAATCCCTTATCAGATATATCAGCAAATATGTTCTCCCCTTCTGTGGGTTGTCATTTTATTGTGTTAATGGCTTTCTTTGCTATGCAAAAACTTTTTAGTTTGATGTAGTCCCATTCAACAGAAAGAAGAAATAGAAGTCATCCAATTGGAAAGGAAGAAGTAATACTATATTTGCAGATGACATGATACTGTACATAAAGAACTTCAAAGATTCTACCAAGAAACTACTAGAACTGATAAATCAATTCAGCAAAGTAGCAGGATACAAAATTAATATCCAGAAATCATTTGCATTTTTAAATGCCAATAATGAACTAACACAAAATGAGAAAATAAGAAAATAGTAACATTCATAATTGCTTCAAAAAGAATAAAATACTAGGAATAAACCTAAGCGAGGATGTAAAAGGTCTGCATTCATAAAACTATGAGACATGGAAGAAAGAGGGCTTCCAGCCAGGATGGAGGTGTAGGTAGAAACACTTCACTTCCTTGCACAACCAAAAGAAGGATAACAACCAATTTAAAAACAAACAACCAGAACTTTCAGGAAATCAAACTGCATGGAAGCATGACAACCAAGGAGTTAAAGAAGAAACATTCATCCAGACTGGTAGGAGGGACAGAGATGGGAAGCTGGGTCAGAGAGGACACAGGGCAAGGCAGCAGCTGGGGCCTGCGAGGCGCAGGCTGGCAGATGGGATTCCCCACATTTGCCTACAGATAAGCCAGGAGGAGCAACTGGGGAGCAAGACAAACCACGCAACCCAGGGTTCCAGCACAGGAAAATAAAGCCTCAAAACCTCTGGCTGTAAAAATCTGTGGGAGTTGCAGTGGCAGGAGAAACTCCCTGTCTCACAAGAGAGTCCACTGGAGAGGCCTACAGGGTCCTAGAATGTACACAAGCCCACTCACCTGGGAATCAGCTTCTGAAAGGGTACAATCTGCTTGTGGGAAGTGAGGAAAGTGATAGAAAGAGGGGCGAGAACCAAGCAAGCTAGCAAGCGGCATTATTCCCTCTCTGACCCCTGCCTCACAGACAGTGCCACAAAGCAGCAAAGTACGTGGCCCCACCCTGGTGAATACATAAGGCTCTTCCCCTTACAACATAACAGGTGCACTGAGACAAAGAAATATGGCCCAAATGAAAGAACAGATCAAAACTCCAGAAAAAGAACTAAGAGATGAGGAGATAGCCAACCTATCAGATGCAGAGTTCAAAACACTGCTAATCAGGATGCTCACAGAAATGATTGACTTTGGTTGCAAAATGAAGGAAGAAATGAAGGCTATACAAAGTGAAATAAAGGAAAATATACAGGGAACAATAGTGAAGGGAAGGAAATTGGGACTCAAATCAATGATCTGGAACAAAAGGAAGAAATAAACATCCAGCTGGAACAGAATGAAGAAACAAGAATGAGGAGAAGCTGAGGAACCTCTGGGACAACTTTAAACGCTCCCAAATCTGAATCATACGGGTGCCAGAAGGAGAAGAGAAAGAGCGAGTAATTGAAAACTTATCTGAGCAAATAATGAAGGAAAACTTTCCCAATCTGGCAAAGGAACTAGACATGCAAGTCCAGGATGCTGAGAGAGTTCCAAAGAAGTTGATCCAACAAGAAACACACCAAGACACAGCATAGTTAAGCTACCCAAGATTAAAGATAAGAAGAGAATCTTCAAAGCAGCAAGAGAAAAGAAAGACCTACCTACAAAGGAGTTCCCATCAGATTATCAGCTGATTTCTCAAAAGAAACCTTAGGGACAAGAAGGGACTAGAAAGGAGTATTCGAAGTCACGCAAGGGAAGGATCTATATCCAAGATTACTCTACTCAGCAAAGCTATTATTTAGAATGGAAGGACAGACAAAGTGCTTCCCAGGCAAGGTGAAGTTAAAGGAGTTAGTCATCACCAAGCCTTCGTTACATGAAATGTTAAGGGGTTTCTCTAAGAAAAAGATTTAAAAAAACCATGAACAGTAAAATGACAACAAACTCACTATTATCAACAACTGAACCTAAAAAACAAAAACTAAGCAAATGGCTAGAACAGGAATAGAATCACAGAAATGGTGATCACAAGGAGGGTGATCGGGGCGGGGATGGAGGGGGAGAATGAGGAAAAAGGTACAGGGAACAAGAGGCATAATTGGTAGGCAGACAGGGAAAGGTTAAGAATAGTACAGGAAATGGAGAAACCAAAGAACTTATATGTACAACCCATGGACGTGAACTAAGGCACGGGTGGGGGCAGAAGGTAGAATGCTCGGGGGTCATAGTGCAGGGAGGAGGAGGATAAAAGGGAGAAATACTGGGACAACTGTTATAATCAGTAAAATGTACTTAAAAAAGGACACTGAATAAAGAAATTGAAGAAGATACAAATAAGTGGAAGCACATACCATATTCGTGGATAGGAAGAATTAACATCATTAAAATGTTTATATGACTCAAAGAAATCTATAGATTTAACACAATTCCTATCAAGATTCCAATGATGTATTTCACAGTGGTAGAACAGATATTTCAAAAATTTATATGGAACCACAAAAGGCCACATATAGCAACAGTGATCCTGAGAAAGAAAAACAAAGTTGGAGGAATCATGCTACCTAATATTAAACTATACAACAAGGCCACAGTAATAAAACAGCCTGGTACTGGTATAGAAACAGAAACATAGATCAATGGAATAGAATAGAGAGCCCAGAAATAAACCCGCACCTTTATAGTCAATTAATATTCAACAGAGGAAGCAAGCACATACAATGGGCTAAAGATAGTTTATTGAATAAATGGTTTTGGGAAAATGGGACAGATAAGTACAGAAAAATGAAACTAGACCATCTTCCTACACCAAACACAAGAATAAATTCAAAATGGATTAAAGACTTAAATTAGACCTGAAACCATAAAAATCCTAGAAGAAAACATAGGCAGCAAAATCTCAGACTTTGCTCATAGCAATATTTTAAGGAATGTATTTCCCCAAGCAAAGGAAACAGAAGTCCGTAGTCTTTTAAAGAAAACGTTAAGCTTTCCATATGACAATACATTATCATATAATTAAATTAAATAGTATTAGTTGAGTTCTATCTTATTTGTCATTTTAACATTTTAAATGATGGTAGGAACACTACATGAATACTTTTGTGTTATACAGTTTACAATGAAATAGTATCTGAAAGAAAATTCTGTTTACCAATTAACTAGAAGAGATCATTGCAAAGAATTAAGTAATATAAACTTGGATGATATAAGAATAGATCAACAGTAAAAAAAAAGACTAAAGTTAACCTACCCTAAAATGTTATGATACAGACTGGGGCATAAGTAGGTTTACAGTTATAGTACAAATAACTAATACAATAAATAATCAACAGTAATAGAAGAATAAACTCTGTGTTTCATGTACTCGACAACTGGAAATCTACTTTTTTCCCACCCTGTAAAGTGACAATGAAAAGGACTATGATAACCAGAGCCAATTAAGAATAAATTATGGGACATTGATTTTCAGGCAAGTATTTCTTTCAACATGTGATATGCCTTTGGCAGGAAAAAATTAATAGAGCTTGTATTTAAGAGGCAACATTATGTCCTTATAAATATAATTTCATTAATGAAATAAGAGAACCACCTGAGCAAAAGGATGTTTTCCTTAAACTGTCTGCCCTTGAAATTCTACACAGATGTCAATTGATTTCATCTATTTTGTTAAGATGTCTCTGTGGATATCTTTTTATTCTCTGTCCTAGAATCATAGATATGGATATGAATAAATATAAATAGATATGAGAGAGATGGAAATTGAAACCAATGTTCACATATATGTATATAACCCTTTGCCTGTGATTTCCTTTGCTGCTTGTGGATTAAAAATGAGGATTGGATGCTTTGTGTAAACTTAGTGTTTCTGTAGATTACCATCAGGTGCAGTAAGTAGGAAATGAGAAATCAACAGCTAATAATTACCATTCCATACTTCCTACCATGTTAACTCTTTTCATGCATTTTCTCTATCAGTCACCACACCAAACACCGTGAGTTGGATAATACTTTATTAGTAAAGTTATTTTCATTTCCAAGTTATAGAAATCAACTCATTAAGTAATAACTAACATTTATTGGATGCTTAATATGTGTTAGGCATTGATCTTAATCTTAGTCTGTAGTGACATTTATTTCTCATGAATGCGTATTATTTTGAAGTAAATGCTATTCTGTCCTCATAATTCAGAAGAGAAAATGTATGCAGAGATTTAAGTCACTTGCCCATGTAAATTTTGGAATTGAGATTTGAATCCAAATTATTAAAACTATCCTTCCTATCTGACCCAGTTAATGTAAGCAAAGATAAAAAAATTTATTGTAAAAATATAAAGGCAGCATCTCACAGACCCACAGAATAAGAATTTAAAGATCCTCGGCCGGGAACAAAAGCCCTCTGGATACTTTCTCTGTTAGAGTCATGTTTCATTCTTCCCCTCCTCCCATCTCCTAGCTGACAATGGCTTTTGATTAAACACTGTAGTGTCCTTCCCTGAAAAAGAGACTGAATTTTTCTTGGATTGACCCTGGGGCAGAGATGTGTGGTTAAGGTGACATCACCCATAACCCAATCAATCGGACCAAAAGTATCTTGAAGGAGATCAGAGAGCAGCTATCCAAGAAGGAATAATTATGGTTGGCTGGAATATATCACAAAATATATAAACTTTATTACTATAGCCATCCTACTACTGAACAGTGAGGCCCTGAGAAAGTAATTTGCCTAGGTTATTCAGAGGATTGGCAAAGCCAGAACTCAACTCAAGGCATTTGATGCCAAAAATTGTTCTTTTATCTGTGATATATTTCTACAATACTTTAAAATCTCCCTTAAAATATAGGGTATTGGCATTGAGACAATGCCACCCATAGTGACATAGTTATGAACTAGGCTTATTAAATGACTTGACTTACACTCAAGAATATATATTAATTTCTCCCATCACTAACAAGGTATTTCCACTGGATTTCTCTTCACCTTATTCTGAGACAACCTGGGTATATTTTATAGCTTTCAGGTCACTTGTATGTATGAAATAGTCTAACCTGATTTAATGAATTAATACAATTTTATTGCACACCTACTTTGAAGTTGCCCACACCCTCCTAGTTCTCCCCTTGTTACACTTCCTTTCTCAATTATGAGCCTCCAGGGTCAGATCAGGGGTAGAAGGAATCAGAAAAGCTATCAAAATCTTATTCCTTAGTATGGGGTGATTGTAATTTGTGTAGGTAGCAAATGCACTCTGCCATTGTAGGCACATCAGTGGTTTGCTGCTGATTCCTTACAACATATTTCTCTGCTGCGGGTTGGGTACACTCAGCTGATCTCAAAACTTTCTTTTAGCAACCATCTAGGAAGTACATTTTTACCCTTTCTGGCTGGCGTGCCTGATGCAGGAGATATCTTCTTGAAACTGGTCATCTCTAAATGACTTGAACGTAGTTACCTAACACTTTCCTCACTGTCAGTTGGATCTGAGAAAATTGCCAACTGTCTTACCAACTGATAGAACTGCAAATAATGCTATAGCTGAAACCTTCCCCTTGCTAACCTTGCAGGCTCTCCTGCAAGCTCTCCTTTCTCTCCTGATGACTGCTTTCTGGATTCTTCCAGCAATATGCAGGGCCCAGTCTCCATTCCTTGCCTCCCAACTCTAGGAACACATGTTAAGTTCCCTCAAGAACTGTCTGCACAGATAGCAACAGAGCGGGTCCTACAAATTGCTTTAACTCTGCTAAAATCCATCCAGCTCTCCACAAGTTCCCAAGCAATACATTTTGGGACTTTCTTATTGGTTAAGGAGAGGAGACAAGATATGTTGCAATGTTCACACCTGTTCTAAATCTTTCTGAGGAATCTATGTATAATAAATCTCTAGCTGTTTCTCATATAGATTTTGGGATAATGGTAGCTGAACCATTTGGCCTCCTCTTAGCATGTAGTACTTGGATATGTTTAATAATTCTCTTTAGAAATGGAGGTAATCATCACCATTTGTTTGTATTGTCTGTACTTTTGGAGACTTGAATAAGAATTTTGAGGGAACAGAAAAAAGTCCTTTTATAGGTCCTCTTATATTAACATAAACCTAGAATATATTTTAATCAAAATGTAAAAGAGTACAATATCTAAGAATAATAGTATATCTTCCTACAATTCTTTTCAAACATTTACACAGATTTATCCCTAGTAGCAGAAGAGGTTCAACTCTACCCAAGAGATCTTGAGAATCTGTCTCTTTATCTTAAAAGTCACATGCTCCTTACATTCAACAACATATGCATTGCCATATAAAGAGTAAATTAAATCATTCTCCAGGAATTTTCATGTTTTCCCTGTGGCTGCAGTCAAACCTGACAAGCCGATGCAGATTCCTGTGAACACCTCTATTTGAGAAGTATAGGTTTACTGAGAAAGGCAGTAGATTGGGAGTGAGAAGATGCAGATGTCATCTTTGCCTTTAATTAGTTCTATATTACTAGGGAAATCATACCTCTTTTGAGCTTCAATTTGTTTATCCTCAAAGTGGCAGAATTGGAATCATTTTGAAAGGTTCTGTTGGCTCCAAAATTTATTGCTGCCAGATAGATCTCTAACATGAAATCTCTCGGGTTTTATTTAGCAATTGCTCTGGGCTTGGGACTGAGGGCCGCCTATGAAACTCTGCTTCAACATCAGGGACGACTCCTCACGGGGCCAGGAGAGCTTACTAGTCAGGCTGTTGTCTTACTTTGCTACCCCATTGTTAAAGGATGAATTCTCTGAGAAGCAGAATCTTAGACAGAGATTATAAAGTAGGAATTTTATTAAGGGACTGCTTTTAAGACCAACACATGAGAAGAAGGCAGCAGGATTTGACAGCAAGTGCCTCACAGCATGTGCCACACCAGTATATCTCTCTTTATGTCCTTTTAGATTCAATAATGGAATATCCTAGTCTTTTCCAGCCTGGGAACACTAAATTCATCTTCTCTTATGTGCTTTCCCTGACATTCCTCATGAGCAGAACAGCGTCAGAAAAACAAAGGGCTTTGGGAGAAAGGAAGCTGTTTGTAGTTGTAGGTCAAGTCTTGAAGATCATATTCTCACTTAAGTTTTTATTTTTATTGGAGAGACTTCTTTTTCCTCACTGAGTGTTTCATTTATCTGGATCCATTACAGACTTATCTTCCAAAAGATCTGTGCTTTGTTCTTTTTCCAAATACTTTTTTTGTATATTTTATTGATTGTGCTATTTCAGTTGTCTCATTTTTTTCTCCCCTTTATCTCCTCGACCCTGCACCCCACCCCATCATCCCCACATCAACATTTTCCCGCCATCACTTTCCCGAGCCCCACCCCACTCCACCTCCCACCCTCAATCCTTCCCCCATTTGGCTTTGTCGATGGGTCCTTTATGCATGTTCTTTGATGACCCTTTCCCTCCTTTTCCCCTGTTATCCTCCTCCCTCCTACCCTCTGGTTACTGTCAATTTGTTTTTTTATTTCAATGTTGCTGGTTATATTTTGCTTGCTTGTTTGTTTTGTTGATTAGGTCCCTCTTATAGGTGAGATCATGTGGTATCTGTCTTTCACCGCCTGGCTTATTTCATTTAGCATAATACTCTCCAGTTCCATCCGTGCTGTTGCGAAGGGTAGTAGCTCTTCCTGTTGTGCAGTATTCCATTGCGTAAATATACCACAGTATATTTGATCCACTCATTTACTGTTGGACACTTAGGTTGCTTCCAGTTCTTAGCTATTGTGAATTGTGCTGCTATGAACATTGGGGTGCATAGGTCCTTTTGGACTGGTGTTTCAGGATTCCTAGGGTATAATCCCAGCAGTTGAATTGCTAGGTCAAAAGGCAGGTCCATTTTTAGTTTTTTGAGGAAATTCCAAACTGTTTTCCACAGTGGCTGCACCAGTCTGCATTCCCACCAACAGTGCACTAGGGTTCCCATTTTCCTACATCCTCGCCAGCACTTGTTGTTTGTTGATTTGGTTATGATGGCCACTATGGCTGATATGAAGTGGTATCTCATTGTGGTTTTAATTTGCATCTCTCTGATGGCTAGTGATGCTGAGCGTCCTTTCATATGCCTCTGGGCCCTGTGTATGTCCTCCTGGAGCAGTGTCTGTTCGGGTCCTTTGCCCATTTTTTAATTGGGTTGTTTATATTCCTGGTGTCGAGTCATGTGAGTTCTTTTTATATTTTGGAGATCAAACCCTTGTCTGAGATATCATTGGCCAATATATTTTCCCATAAAGTTAGTCCCCTTTCTGTTTTGCTGGTGTTTTCTTTTACTGTCAGAAACCTTATTTTCATGAAGTCCCATTTGTTTATTCTTTCCTTATGTCCATTGCTCTAGAGGACATATCAGTGAAAATATTGCTGCATGGAGTATCTGAGATTTTCTTGCCTGTGTTCTCTTCTAGGACTTTTATGCTGTCATGACTTATATTGAAGTCTTTTATCCATCTTGAGTTTATTTCTGTGCATGGTGTAAGTTGGTGGTTGAATTTCAGTTTTTTACATGTAGCTGTCCAGGTCTCCCAACACCATTAGTGGAAGAGGCTATTTTTACTCCATTTTATGCTCCTGTCCCCCTTTGTCAAATACTAATTGACCATAGAGACATGAGTTTCTTTCTGGGCTCTCTATTCTGTTCCATTGAGCTATGTGTCTGTTCTTATGCCAGTACCAGACTGCTTTGATTACAGTGGCCTTGTAATATAGTTTGATGTCAAATATTGTGATCCCTCCTACTTTATTCTTCTTTATCAAAAGTGCTGAAGTTATTCAGGGTTCTTTATGATTCCATATAAATTTTTGAAATGTTTGTTTTATGTCTGTGAAATATGTCATTGGTATTTTAATAGGTATTGTGTTGAATATATAAATTGCTTTAGGCAGTATGGACATTTTGATGATACTAATTATTCCAACCTGTGAACATGGTATATGCTTCAATTTGTGTCTTCCTTAATTTCTTTCTTCAGTGTCATGTAGTTTTGTGAGTACAGGTATTTAACCTCCTTGGTTAAGTTCATTCCTAGGTACTTTTTTTTCCTTGTTGCTATAGTAAATGGGAATTTTTCCCCTGATTTCTGATTCCAATATTTCATTGTTGGTATATAAAAATACCTTCAATTTCTGAATATTGACTTTGTATCCTGCTGTTTTGCCAAATTTGCTTATTAGGACAACTAGTTTTTTGGAAGAGTCTATCCGGTTTTCTATGTACACTATCATGTTATCTGCAAACAATGACAGGTTTACTTCCTCCTTTCCAATTTGGATGCCTTTTATTTGTTTTTCTTATCTGATGCCTGTGGCTAGGACTTCTAACACTATGTTGAGTACAAGCAGTGAAAGCAGACATCCTTATCTTGTTCCTGATCTTAGTGGGAAGGTTTTAGTTTTTGCCCATTCAGTATCATGTTGGATATAGGTTTCTCATATATAGCCTTTATTAGGTTGAGGTATCCCTCCTTTATTCCCACTTTCCTGAGTGTTTTTACCATAAATGGGTGCTGTATGTTATCAAATGCTTTTTCCACAATTATTGATATGATCATGTGATTTTTGTCTTTCTTTTTGTTTATGGATGTATTATGTTTATTTATTTGCTGATATTGTACCATCCTTGCATCCCTGGGATGACTCCCACTTGATCATGGTAGATGATCTTTTCAACTTATTCCTGGATGTGGTTTGCCAATATTTTGTTGAGGATTTTAGCGCCTATGTTCATCAGCGATATTGGCCTGTAGTTTTCTTTCTTTGTTGTGCCTTTATCTGGTTTTGGGATTAGGATGATGTTTGCCTCATAAAAAGAGTTTGGGAGTCTTCCTTCTTCTTGGATTTTTTGGAATAGACTGAGAAGGGCAGGGGTTAGCTCTTCCTTAAATGTTTTGTAAAATTCTCCTGTAAAATCATCTAGTCCAGGGCTTTGGTGTGCCTGGAGTGTTTTTATTACTGCTTCGATTTCACCAGCTGTTATCGGTCTGTTCAGGCTTTCTACTTCTTCTTCATTCAGTTTTGTGTCATTTCCTGTCCTGCGGGTGTTTAACAGAAAGCGAAACTTACAGGAGGTGTTGCAGCACTGCAAGCCTGGGGAGAAAGGAGAGTGCCTCTCAGAGGAGGACACTCCTCTTCCCTAGTTCCCAGGATTTTTATTGAGGCTGGTTACTAAGGTGCACAGAATTGCTAACAATCACATCTGTTACCAGGGTAAGGGAGGAGAGGAGTGAGAGAACTGTCAAGTGTTGTTTACCAGGACAGCCAAGAGGGAGGGAACGCTCGGTTCCCCTTCAGTGGCCACATTCATGCCAAGTACTGCATTGAGAACCCTGCTCTGGGTGTCACAGGTACACCTACCAAGGTGGCCAAACTCCCAGTTTTCAAAGATTATATTTTTCTAGAAATTTGTGCATTTCACCCAGGTTTTGAAATTTTTTGGCATATAGTTGTACATAGTAATTTCTTACAATCCTTTGTATTTCTGTGGTATCAGTTGTAATTTCTCCTCTTTCATTTCTGATTTTGTGTATTTATATCCTCTCCCTTTTTTTCTTGATGAGTCTGCTTAAAGGCTTGTTGATTTTGCCTACCTTTTCAAAGAACCAGCTCCTGGCCTTACTGATCCTTTGAATTGCTCTTTTAGTCTCAATGCCTTTCAATTCTGCTTCGATATTGATTGCTCTGGGCTTTGTTTGTTTTTATTTTTCCAGTTCTTGTAGACATAGGGTTAGGTTGCTTATTTGAAATGTTTCTATCTTTTTTAGGTAGAACTGTATTGTTATGAACTTTCCTCTCAGGACTGCCTTCACTGTGTCCCATACGTTTTGGACTGTTGTATGTTCATTTTCATTTGTTTGCAGAAACTTTTTGATTCCTTCTTTGATCTCATTATTGACCCATTCATTGTTTAAAATAGCATACTATTCAGTTTCCATGAGTTTCAGTGTTTTTGAGTTTTTTTCCTTGAGGTTGGTTTCTAGTTTTAAGCCCTTGGGGCACAAGAAAATGAGTGATATGACTTCAATTTTCTTATATTTGTTGAGGCTTGTTTTGTGTGCTATCATGTGGTCTGTCTTTGAAATTTGCCCCATGTACATTTGAAAAGAATGTGCAGTTTGCTTCTTTGGGATGAAAGGTTCTATATATATACATCAGTTAGGTCCATTAGATCTAATGCATCATTCAGTTCCACAATATCCTTTTGATATTTTGTTTGGATGATCTATCCATTGTTGACAGTGGAATGTTAAAATCCCATACTATAAGTGTGTTGCTGTCTATACCTTTCTTGAAGCCCTCAGGATTTTCCTTATATATTTGGGTGCTCCTATGTTGGGTGCATAGAAGTTTACAATGTTCATGTCTTCTTGATGGATTCTTCCTTTGAGTATTATGAAGTGTCCTTCTGTGTCTCTTTTTATGGCCTTTGTTTTGACGTCTATTTTGTCTCATATAAGTATTGCTATCCCAGCTTTTTTTCCCTGTCCTTTTGCTTGGAACATTTTTTTCCCAACCCTTTACTTTCATTCTGTGCAGGTCTTTTGTCCTGAGGTGAATCTCTTATAGGCAGCATATGTGTGGGTCCATTCGGCTACTCTGTTACTTTTAATTGGAGCATTTAATCCATATACACTTAAAGTTATTATTGGTAGGTACTTATTCATTTTTTCCCTTTGTACTTGTGTTCCTCTCTCTCACTCTTTTTCTTTATCTTCTTAAAGCAGTCCCTTTAGCATATTTTGCAATGCTGGTTTTGTAGAGGTATATTCTTTTAACCTTCTTTTGTTTGGGAAACTCATTATTTCACCTTCCATTTTAATTGAGAGCCTTTCTGGGTAGAGTAGTCTTGGTTGCAGGTCTTTGCTTTTCATTACTTGGAATATTTCTTGCCATTCCCTTCTGTCCTATAGTATTTCTGTGGAGAAGTCAGCTGCCAGCCTTATTGGGGCTCCCTTGTATGTTACTTCCTGTTTCTCCCTTGCTGTCTTTAAGATTCTCTCTTTGTCTTTGATATCTGCCATTTTACTTGTGATGTGTCTTGGAGTGGGTCTCTTTGGGTTCTTTTTGATTGGGACCCTCTTCGGTTCCTGGACTTGTGTGACTTTTTCTCTCCTCAAATTAGGGAAGTTTTCCATCATACTTTTTCAAACAGGTTTTTTATCCCTTGCTCCTCTTCTTCTTCCTCTGGTATCCCTGAAATATGGATATTATTATGTTTCATGTTGTCCTGCATTTCCCTTAAACTCTATTCATTCTTTTTGAGACTTTTTTCATTTTCTTGCTCATTCTCAGAGTTTTTTCTACCATGTCCTCCAGCTCTCTGATTGATCCTCTGCTTCATCTAGCCTGATTTTGATTCCTTCTCCTGTGTTCTTCAATTCATAAATTGTATTCTTTATTTCCTCTTGGTTCTTCTTGGTAGTTTCTATGTCCTTTTTCATGCTGATATACTTAGCAGTAAGTTCTTCAAAATTTCCCTGTAGTTTTTTGTAATTCTCACTGAACTCATTGAGTTCATTAAGCTTCCTTATAACCATTGTTTTGAATTCGGTACCTGATAGATTCCTTGCCTCTATTTCATTTAATAGTCTTTGGGAGGATTCCTCCTTTCCTTTCTATTGGAGGTTGTTTGTTCATCTTCCCATCATTTGGCTGTCAGAGCAAAACCAGAAAGCCCAGGAAACACCCACAACTGCAGAAAAAACTGCCCCCTGCAATCCCACTGTCAACAGCAATGAATCAGTATAAATAAGGCTGTAAAGAGATTAAGACTCTTATAAGAAAGGAGAGAAATAAACTTTATTATAAAACCTAGTGACTTAATATTCACCAACTTGATGGACAAGAAATGAATGTTAAAAAGCTATGTAGTAAAGAAAATATTGCAAATCATGGAGAAGACCACAGTGCAACTTGTCTCGATAGCCTCTAGTATTTACCGCTGTTTTTTCTTTCTGGATACACCTCTGGTGATGTCAGCTCTTCACATCGTCTGACCTTAGGCAGTCTGTTCTAGACAGTAGATCCCGGGATCCGCCATCTGTGGCTGATTCCTTCAGTTGTTAATCTAGTCACTCTGCATTCTACAGTCATGCTTAAGCACCATAGGGTGGGGAAGAATCCTCCTGGTGCTGGTTCTAATGTTTCCCCTCAGACTGCTGCTGCTTGGAGTGGAGCGTTCTGTGTGAGCTCGATGGCTGCTGCCTTATGGGGGATGACTCAGCACCAGGATCCTGGCGGTTACTTTTTCAGTGCTCTCCCCAGAGCCTCTGTCTCCAGTCTCTACTCAGGTATCTCTAGCCCACTCCACCCCCACCTTTGCCGGAGCCAAGGGTAAGTGGCTGCAGATGAAAATTTACTCATTGGCCCTTTAAACAGCTCATTCAGCCTCTAGCCACCTATCTCTGGCAGAGAGCAACCCTGCCACTTTTCACAGCTGGCTATTATCTATGTACGTTTTGGGCTCTGGTGCTGTAGGCTGGGGATCCCTGCTTGTGGTTTAGACCCCACCCTTCTCAGGGAGGTCCAACTGGCCACTTAAATATCCCTCTGGCACTGCCACCTAAGGGTGCCCAGCCAGCTTTCTTGCATCTCCATCACACTCCTTACCAGTCAGGTTGACTGGTCAGGTGCTGAACTGATTCTTCTGTCTATCTGAGGTTATAAGGCTTCTCTCTCACTATTGTTCACTTATTTGTTCTGGGTGATTTCTCCACATTTTAGTTGCAATTTCAGATTGGTCCTGGGAGGAGGTCAGTTTGACTTCCATTCACTCCTCCGCCATCTTGATCCTGCTCCAGATAATATTTTTTTAACGTGGCACATTCATTTTCTTATTGGTGTCTGCTTATTTGCCTGACTTTGTTTTCCTGCAACGTCCTGCCATCCAAAGCTATAATCCCCTTATACCAAGGGGCTTACATTCCCCACATTGTATTTGCTCTCGTGTGTCAGGGCCTGTGCTCCCCAATGTTTCCTCTATGGACAATATTCTTCTTAACTTTGTTAGCTAATTTTCTTCCTTAAAGACCTAGGTGGATTATTGCTTTCCCTGTGAAGTCATCTTGCTGTCATTCACATCCCAACCTGCTTTTGATTTCTTGCTCTACATTCACCTAATACCATGTACCTTTCTTTATTGTTGTATTCACTTGGTATTTTTGCAGTACATTTATTTATGCCTCCCTCCTAGATGCTAAAATATTAAGGAAAGTGACTGTTTTCCTTTTATGTCATTCTAACCTAGGCATGAAGCACAGCACCTGAGGTATAGAAGGAAATAAACTATTTTTTTTTGTTAAATTTAAAGAAAACTATTTTTAATAACTAAATGACCATTTAACTATTTAAATATATTAGCTAAAATACTGTGGTATTTAGAAAAATGAAAAACACATAAAAATTACTTTCTCCTATAACAAATTAAAGACTCAATCCCTGACTTTTTCACCATCCAAACTAGTTGTGAATTTGAACAGTTTTTAAAATTTTATAATCATTTCAATATGTGGTCTGAATATTCAGGCAGCCCCTCTAATTTTGGTTAGTGAAGAACTCCTCGTAACACTTACATTTTACTCTTCTTTTGTAGATAAAATCTAAACTATTTAGGCTATGGTATTTACAAATATGCTTGAAATAAAACTAACAAAAATTTCCTAGGATGCTTCCCTATGGCTATCATAAGATTTAAAACATGTCAATAAAAGAGCTAGGGAAAATATTTTTGTTATATCTCTGAAGCTTTGCTGGAATTCCTTGTCCTAAATGAACTGAAATAACCCTTAATTTCCATAAATATTTATTGCTTTCAAAAAATTTAAGCAGCTCAACTAAATTTTGAGTTTTATTAGAAAATCATAAACCACTGAAGATTATCCCTAGAGCTTTTTATAACAAAATTTAGGAGAAACTGAAATGACTTGCAATCTTTGAGGTAGAATGGATATCTGAAATCAACATAAATTTTCTAAAACTTTTTGAGAAATTATACTTATTATTTCTACCTATTGGCATAATTATCCACATGTATCACATGCGTATCAAATAATACATCAGTCCAGAGTCCAGGTCTTAACAGTTAAACTTTGTTGCTTACACTCTTCCCTTATTCAAATACTGAATTCTTTTACATGAATGTGAATCCCATAAATATTCTGTAAGCACATACACCTTGTCCTTGCAATACTGATGACAATTATGTTTAGGTCTTCATTATTATATCTAATCATACCTTTTCATGATTTTCCCACATTTATAATTTTCTGAATTATCATATTTATTTAACCACATCTTTAACTTAAGTAAATATTAGTTTGTATTTAGTGTATACAAACATAGGAATATGTGGAGGTATATGAGATCTGTCTGGAAAAAGTCCAGCCATTATTAATATAGTAAGAATGACTTGCATGACATTGATGTACCTGACTGCCGAGGAGAGTGGACTAGAAATACCCATGCATGAACAAAAACGACTACACTGTCATAGTCCGTGGGGGTGGTAGATGCCATTGAATGAGCATGTGTACTGTGTGGCCCTCACATTCAAAATGACTGAGCAGGTAAAGCAACAAATCTACATCAAATTTTGCATTAACTCGTTCTGAAGAGAAACCAGAATATTAAAAAAAAAAAGAAAAAGAGGCAGGAAGGGAGGGACGGAGGGAGGGAGGGAGGGAGGGAGGAAGAGGCTCATAGAGGGGTGGTAAATGGGTGAAAAAGGTGAAAAGATTAAGGAAAAAAAACCCTCATAGACCTAAGCAATAGCATTGTGATTACCAGAGGGAAAGGGGGTTGAGGGGAGGCAGGAAAGGGTAAACAGGGGATAAGTGGTGATGGAAGGAGACTTGGCTTGGGGGGTGAACACATAATATACAGGTGATTATTATGGAATTGTACCCCTAAAATCTATATAATTTATTAACCAATATCACCCTAATAAATTTAATTTTAAAGACCTAAAAAAATTTTTTTTCATTAAGCTTGAACATTCCTCCATAGAAACTATTCAGATAATTCAAAAGGGCACAGCTATGGGCAACTGGTGATTGGCAGCTTTCTCATGACAACACACCCACTCATGCATCACGTCTCCTGCCATTTTTTTAGCAGAACTTCAAATCACCCAGGTGACTCAGCCCCGCTACAGCCCAGATTCAGTGCCCTGTGATTTTTGGCTTTTCCCAAAACTAAAATCACCTTTGAAAGGGAAGCAATTTCAGACTATCAGTGAGAGTCAGGAAAATACATTGGGGCAGCTGTTGGCAATTGGGAGAACTGTGTGAGGTCCCAAGGTTCCTACTTTGAAGGGGACTGAGGCATCATTTTCCTTTGTACAATATTTAAGTCTATCTATCTATTTATCCTTAAAGTTGGATAGATTATCACTTTATGTAGTTCTAAGAGATCACTAGGAAGACATGGTCCTTGTTTTGATTCTAATTCTTCTTTAGGGAGAATATTTTTAGAACTGAAGAAGTAGAAAACGTGCTGTAAATAAAAAAAATATTAATTAATTTTGATTGATAATACAGTAAGAACTGCTCATGAGTTTAGAGCTATTTACACTTGTAGACCTAGACAAGGAGGAAAAATTAACACCAAAATCAACAATAACTATAATAATAATTTTATAAAAGTTATTAAATATGTATTGATACCTGCCTTCATTTGTCAAACATAGTCAAACTCGAAATGCCTATGTAGTTCTTTTACGCCTAAATCACATTTCCTGGGAAGACAATGAAGGAAGAAAAATAGTCACCTGAGAAGAATATGCACACCTGAAGCTAATATAAAATTGTAGATCAAATATACTTTAATTAAAAAGAAAAATAACGGCATTGCCAATTGTAAATCCAAATTATGTCAGTATAAAAATGTAAAACAAAGCAGTATCTGACATATAAGCACTCAGTAAATGGTAGCTGCTTTAAAAATATATATGTGTGTATATATATTTCTATATTATATAATCTGTATATATATACATATACACTATATATATATATATACATATACACTATATATATATATATATGTTATTGAGAGTACTTAAAAGAAATTGGGGAGGTGGTGAAGTCAGCCTAAGATAGGTATCTGATTCTGAGCACAGATCTAAGAATTCAGAGGCTAAGAAGTCAGAGTAAGAAAAAACTAATATAAACCAAATGGGAATGATGGAAAGAAAGGAATCCTGAACAGTCAGACAGTATTTTATTTTTATATTCATAAACTCATATATTGGTACATGGAGAACACCTAATAAATATTTATAAAAATAAATGATGAATTCTTATTTCATGTTTGGGAAAGTTATTAATGATTCACCCAAAGTTACACATGTGGGGTGTAATCAGGGACTTATTCAATTACCTTAAGAGATTTTTAAAGTCTGTTTAGAATTAAAAAAAGGGGAACAGAAGACTGGAGATAAGCATACCTTGCACCAATAGGGATGAAGCATGAATTTCAGAAAGCATGTATGGGTAAGATTGACTTTCATATTCGAACAAATACCAGAAAACATTTTCTCTAGATGATGAGAATATAGAAGTTGGAAGCCATCATTTTCCTTGATTTCCTTTCCTAGATTAACAACATACATTAATCTAAAGTTGTAAGACAGATCAAGGAAAGATCATAAAAATGCCAATTCTTGATTTTAACAAAGCATTTCAGGCTCCTATGTAAAATTAGAGTGGATGACCTGAACCAAGAATTGGCAAAGCATGGCTCTAGGCTAAATCCATTCCACATCCTACTTTTGTACAACTTCTGAACTATGAGCAACTTTTTACATTTTCGAAAAGTTGTTTAAAAACAAAAACAACAGAAAAATACATGAAAAACACCCTATGTGGCCTAGCAAGCCTAAAATATTTACTGTCTGGCCCTTTATAAAAAAAGTTTGCTGAATCCTGACCTAAACCATTTCTAAAATTCCTTCCAACTCCAATAAGCTAAGATTTTAAAGCACAGTCTCCATGAAATAATTGCATGTCACCGGACTTATCAAATATAATGCAGGTTATCCATGTATATTTGAATTTCAAATAAACAACATTTTTTAAGGAAAAGTATGCCCCATGCTATATTTGGGGTGTACTTACACTAAAACCTTATTCCTTATTTTTCTGAAAATTACTCTTTATAAGAAATCTTATCTTTTACCTGGCAACCCTGTGTCTGCAAATATATGTGAATATATGTGAATGATCTGGTACTATTTTGTATTTAGAACATGCTGAGCAATTTGCCCAAGGACATTTACAGAAAGCGCCCCTAATTTAGGAACAGAGGGAGTGTTTATTTATTTTTAATTGAAAAAAATTTTCAATTATAGTTGCCATTTAATATTATATTAGTTTTAGGTGTATAGTGTAGGAGTTATACATTTATATAACTTAACGATCCCCTTGATAAGTCTAGTACTCATTTGACACCATGCATAGTTCTTAAAATGTTATTGACTATATTCCCTATGCTGTACTTTATAGTCCTGTGACTATTTTGTAACTACCAATTTGTGCTTCTTAATCCCTTCACCTTTTTAACCCAGCTCCCCACATAACCCCTGCCACTGGAAACCATCAGTTTGTTCTCTAAGAGTTTGATTCTGTTTTGTTGTTCATTTATTTTGTTTTTTAGATTCCACATATAAGTGAAATCACATGGTATTTTTCTTTCTCTGTCTGATGGAGAGAGTATTTATTGAAAGGTCACAGGCCTTTTCCTTTGGATCCATTTAATCTACTTTTATATCAAAGCAATAGATAAGGGTCAGCTCATAGTTACATAAACCGCAAGAGAAGACATAAATATCTAGAGCCAACAAAAGATCATTTTAAACCTCAGATGGTCGAATTTAGTGTAAAATTGATAGTGATAGACAAGAAATGACCATACACAAAAGAATTTAACAATTAATGAAGTATATCTGGGCCTGGATGACATCATTTTCTTCCTTATATTGAGGCTGACAAGTTATTTCCATCACAACTATATGAGGGGAACCCCCTAAAACTTGAGGGTTCCCCTCATATAGTTATTTATTCTTACATGTTCAAAACTTCAGCCACTTTCAAAGTACTCTCCATTTAATGCATTTCATCTATAGAGACATTTTCTCCACTGCTTAAAACAGTTTTCAGTCTCATCAAGTTTGATGCCTTTTAGTGCTTCTGCCGTTTTTTTGTTTTGCCTCTTCAACATTGGCAAAAAAGTCCCTTTGAGGAATTTTAAATCATGGGAAACAAAACCAAGTCACTCAGGGCAAGATCCAGTGAATAGGGAGGGTGGGCACAGGGGTCAAGCAGTTTTTGACTATTTGACACTCAGTGCGGTGTGGGCAGGTGCACTCGTAAATCACCCATCACGAAATGGGCAAATGCATTGAAAGAGTTAAAAAAAAATTATTGAAGCCAAACACAGCCCCTCACAGCAACGCCAGCGGGTGCACTGATACAGATGGGTTCCTAGAACACTCACCTAGTGGGGGAAGCCTGTACTACAAGGGACCTGTCCTCCAGAAGATAATTCCTGTTTTGGGGGGGTGCCCTCTCATATAGAGAATTATTTTTGTGAAATGTGTTTTGCAGAGTGTGCATGCATTAGAAAGGTGTCCCTTTTAAAGTCTGAAAAAAAACATAATTTTTGGAAGGGTGAATAAGAGCAAAATTAACTGGGTCTACCTTAAACATAGATGAAAACATGTTCACTAGCACAACTTTTGAGATGGCCCTGCAAATATGTAATCTTAAAACAATGATATGTGAACAGTGATGTTTAACAGGATGCATTATAATATAAAACAGATCATGATATGTGCAAGAGCAAATAAGTATATAATACTTATAAACTAATATAAATTATTATATTTACTGAATCTGATGAAAACCTACACAAGAGTGGAAAGAACAGAGTTTATATGAGGGTTACAATTACTATGGACATTTCTGGCTTTGAGTTAAAAAGCAGAAGCATAACACTCTAATGCAGAGATTTATGAAGCATTAATGTAGGATGTTAATGCCTTAAATGTATAAACAGTGAATCAGTAGCAGGCATTTTAAAAGAGAGCATTTCAAAAGATCTAAAAGTAAATTAACCTGATATATGTGGATTATCTTTTTTTTTTTAATACAAATGGGTTTAAAATGAAGAGAACACATTGCTCTACAATAGGAAGCAATTCTATACAGATATGCTTTGGGCTTTCAAACATATGTTCAAACATCTGAACAATGGTATGGCTGATTTCACAAACTCTAATTGTGTCCAGAGTCTCACATTCATCATTTTTAGCAATTCTCAATGTTGCCTATTTTCAAGTGATTGCACAGCAATCTTTTTGGATATTCATACATAATGCCTTTCTATCACCTCTACAAAAAGTGAATTATAAATCAATTTAACTTGAAAATGTGTACAGTTCTCAAGGTTCTACCTAGTAAAGAAATAGAAAAATATATAAACTCAATGTGTAAGATAGAAAACTCACCTTGATTTTTTTGCCTTCTTTTCTCATTGTTTTCATTTTTTGTGTTTTTCAAAATGTTAACTGGGTACAGGATATTTCCAGAGCATATTTTGGCATTGCACGTGCTAATTTGAATAAAGGACGTAATTTTAAGTGGCCCTTTTACATTTTACACAAAGAAAATGTCAACTCTGCTACACACAAGAATCCACAGCAGATAGGGCTTTTATATCCTTAAGCCAGAAATTTGGGAAAAGGCAAAAAACATTGTTATTAAAACACTCAAATAATAGAAAACTTCAGTAGTGTTTTGTGGTGCCATTAAGTGCATCATATTGCAGTCACCATTTTCAATCCTTCTTTTACATCAGAAAGAAATATATAACTATGTAACTGCATGAAATCACATATTTCATAAGAAATGAGCTCAGTCCAGAAGGTATCCAGCCATGTTATATGAAAAATAGAGACATTTATTGAAGAAGATAGAGGATACAAGAAACATTGTACATAGGACAATGACACCTCAGTCCCCTTCCAAGTAGGAACCTTGGGACCTCACACAGTTCTCCTAATCGCCAACAGCTGCCCCAGTGTATTTTCCTGACTCTCATTGATAGTCTGAAATTGCTTCCTTTTCAAAGGTGATTTTAGTTTTGGGAAAAGCCAAAAGTCACAGGGCACTGAATCTGGGCTGTAGGGGGGCTGAGTCGCCTGGGTGATTTGAAGTTCTGCCAGAAAACGGCAGGAGACGTGATGCATGAGTGGGTGTGTTGTCATGAGGAAGCTGCCAATCACCAGTTGCCCATAGATGTGCCCTTTTGAATCACCTGAGTAGTTTCTGTGGAGGAATGCTCAAGCTTAATGCAAAATTTGATGCAGATTCTTTGCTCTATTCACTCAGTCACTTTGAATGTGATGGCCACACAGTACCCATGCTCACTCAATAACATCTACCGTCCCACTGACTAGTACAGTGAAGTCATCATTGTTCATGATTGTGCATACCAGTCCACTCTCCTTGGCTGCCAGGTTACATGATGTCATGCAAGCCATTCTCCTTACATTAACAATGACTATACTTCTTCTGGACAGACCTTCATGTATGTGTATGTGTTTATATACATGTGTCTGTATATGTGTATATATATGTCTGTGTGTGTATGTGTGTTTGTGTGTGTATACACACACACCACATTTTCTTTAGTTCATTTGTTAACAGACATTTAGGTTGTTTCCATATTCTGGCTACTGTGAATAAGATGCAGTGAACATTATTCATTGCAGGAAAATGAAAATATCCTTTTGAGAAAGAGATATTTATATCTTTTGGGTATAAACCCAAAAGAGATTATTGGATCATATGGTATTTAAGCTTTTGATCACTATACTCTTCCATAGTAGCTGTACCAATTTACATTTGATCCAACAGTGCACGAGGGTTCCCTTTTCTCCACATCCTCACTAACACTTATCTTGGACTTTTTGATAATATTCGTCCTAACAGACTTGAGGTTATATCTCATTGTGATTTTGATTTGTATTTCCATGATGAATAGTGATATCAAATATCTTTTCATATACCTGCTGACCATTTGTGTGTTCTTTGTACAATTTGGTGACTGACACAATAATGTATCATAGACTTGAAATTTGTTAAGAGAGTGGATCTCAAGCATTCTCACAACCAAAAAAAAAATAAAAATAAAAAATAAATGTGTGAAATAATGGGATCTATTAGCTTAATTGTAGTAATCATTTCACAATGTAAACATATGTCAAAACATCACATCATATACCTTAAATATATATAATATTTATCAATATACCTCAATAAAGCTGAAAAAATTTTAATTAAAAAAAAGATGATTAAGTTAAATTAGGTCAATAGACCAAGTACTAATCCAATTTGACTGGTGTAAAAAAGAGTCATACTGGAGAAATGAGATCTTGAAGAAATATGGAAGAGAGAACAGAATTGAAAATAACATAGAAAACCTCATGGTGGAAAATGAAATGGAGCAAGTGCATGAATGACATTTAAGATTGCATGGTCATTGATTGGAAATATATGAATGTGCATTAGCTGAAGAACTGAGAATTGTATATATAGTTATGAGATAGTGAGTTCATGGTTAGATGGAACCATCACAAATATTTAAGCTCAACCAATTCTTAGGATCTATAGGAGAGGAGAGATTAAGAAAGATGAAAGAGGGAGAGAGGAATTCAAGATGGTGGAGGAATAAGTGGAACCTACACTAACCTCCTTCCAGGATGAATCTGGAATTAAAACTAAGTTGTAGAGAAATCATCCTGAATAACCAACTGAACACTAGATGGAGAGAAGCCTTATAACCATGGACAGTAAGAAGAAACCACTTAACCACAACGAGATTGGAAGGGAGTGTTGAGGAGGTGTGAGAGGGTTGGCTGAGCTCAAATTGGTGGCAGCCAAAGTTCTGGAGATATATCTCAGTGGCTGGGGGTCCCACTGAGAAGTGTAGGGTATGAACCCCAACCCAGGCTCCCCAGCCTTCAGCACCAGAACCAGGAAAGAACCCAGATAACATCCAGCTGTGAACAGCAACAAGGTTTCTGTCTGCCAGGTAGAGATGGCTGGAGACCCAGACAGCCTCTTAAAGGTGCAATGCACAAAATTACATTTGTAGCCACTTACCCTGGGCTCCAGCAAACGGAGAGCAGAATGGACTAGAGACACTTGAGGAAAGCCTGGGGTTGGTAGCTCTGGGGAGAGAACTGAAGGAACAGCCACCAGGATCCCTGTGCTGAGTCATTCCCCACACAGCAGAAGCCATCCTTCTCAGGCAGAGCACTCCCCTCCAAGTGGCATTAGCCTGAGGGGAAGCAATAACCCTACCCACAGGAATTAAGCCAGGCTTCTGACTACAGCATGATGCTATATTAGTGATTAGTTTAAAAACTAAGGTAGATCTCTGGGAGCTCTGTGAGACTTCAACTTACCCTCCCCAGGACCCAATGCTGATAAAACCCAGCCTTGATGCACACCTTGGTTCTTTCTGCACATAAACAGGCCCAGCAGAGGGAGCCACATGCTGTGGATCTCTGATAGCCCCAAACAGGTTGCCCAGAGCCAGTCACAAGCAGCATCTGACAAAGGCCTATACCAGAGTCTTTGCAGATCTACCTAAAACATAGAAACAAATACAAAGAGGCATCCAAAAAGGGAAGACAAAGAAACAGACCCCAAATGAAACAAGAGAATTTTCCAGAAGAACTAGATGAAACAGAGGCAAGCAATTTATCAGATAGAGAGTTTAAAGATTATAAGGATACTCAAAAGCATGAAGAAAGATATAGAAACAATAAAAAAGGACCAATTGAAATAAAGAATTCCCCAAAACATCCAATCTTCTAGAACTAAATCAAGAAGAATCAGAGAATCAGAATAGACAGATTTCATGTAGTGAAATGGAAGCAGTAATCAAAAAACTGGCTAACGAAAGCCCTGACTGATGTCTTCACTGGTGAATTTTCCCAAACATTCTAAGTACTAACACCTCTGCTTTTCAAACTATTTCATAAAATTCAAAAGGAGGGAGGGCTCCCAAACTCATTTTACGAGGCTAGCATTATTCTAATTCCAAAACCAGATAAAGACACTACAAAGAAAGAAAATTATAGACCAATATCCCTGAAGAATATGGGTGCTAAAATCCTCAACAAAATATTAGTAAACCAAATACACCATGATCAAGTGGAATTTATCCCAGGAATGCAAGGTTGGTACAACACTTGCAAATCAGTAAATGCAATTCGCCACATAAACAAAATGAAGTTCAAAAACCACATGATAATATCAATAGATGCAGAGAAAGCATTTGATAAAAACCAACACCCATTTATAATAAAAAACTTTCAGCAAAGTGGGAATAGAGGGAACATACCTAAACATAATAAAAACCATATATGACAAACCCACTGCCAGTATCATACTCAAAGGTCAAAAACTACAAGCATTCCCCCTAAGTTCAGGAACAAGAAAGAAGGTCCACTTTTACCTCTCTTATTCAACATAGCACTGGAAGTTCTACCCACAGCAATCAGGCAAGAAGAAATAAAAGGCACCCAAATTTGAAAGGAAGAAGTAAAACTGTCATTATTTGAAGATGACATGATACTGTATATAGAAAATCCCAAAGAGTCTGCCAGGAAACTACTAGAACTGATAAATGAATTCAGAAAAATAGCAGGATACAAAATTAATATGCAGGAATCATTTTCATTTTATATCCCAGCGACAAACTAACAGAAAAGGAAATTAAGAAAATAATCATGTTCACAATTGCTTCAAAAAGAATACAATACCTAGGAATAAGCCTAACCAAGAAAATAAAAGACTGTATTCAGAAAACTGTAAGACATTGAAGAAGATACAAATAAGTGTAAGCACAACCTGTGTTCATGGATAGGAAGAATAAACATCATTAAAATATCCAGGCTACCCAAGGAAATCTATATATTCAACACAATTCCTATCAAGATTCCAATGATATATTTCACAGAACTAAAAAAAATATTCAGTAATTTACATGGAAACACAAAGGCCCCGTATAGCAATGGCAATCCTCAGAAAGAAAAACAAAGTTGGAGGAATCACACTATTTAATATCATAGTATACTATAAGGCCATAGTAATCAGAACAGCATGGTACTGGCATAAAAACAGACACATATATCAATGGAACAAAATAGAGAGTGAGAGTCCAGAAATAAACCTACACCTTTATAGTCAATTATATTCGACAGAGGAAGCAAGTACATACAATGGGCTAAAGATGGTTTATTCAATAAGCAGTGTTGGGAAAATTGGACAGACATGGGCAGAAAAATGAAACTATACTACCTTCTTACACCACTCCAAGAATAAATTCAAAATGATCAAAGACTTAAATCTTAGGCCAAAAATCATAAAAATCCCAGAAGAAAACATAGATAGCAAAATCTTGGACATTGCTCACAGCAATATTTTATGGGATATATCTTTCCAGGCAAGGGAGAAAAAATAAATACTCGGGGCTATATCAAACTAAAGCTTCTGCACAGCAAAGGAATTCTTCAACATAATAGAAAGACATCCCACAGAATGAGAGAACATATTCACTGATGCATCTGATAAGGAGTTAATATCCAAAATTTAAAAAGAACTTACAAAACTCAACACCAAAAAAGCAAACAAGTCAATTAAAATTTGGGCAAAGGACCTAAATAGAAACGTCTCTGAAGAGGTGTCAATAGACATATGAAAAGATGCTCACTGTCACTAATCATCAGAGAAATGCAAATTAAATCCACAATGAGATATCATCTCACACCTGTCAGAGTGGCCATCATCAATAAATCAACAAACATATGCTGGTGAGGATGTGGAGAATGGGAAACCCCTTTGCAGTTGGGAATGAGATTGGTGCAGCCACTGTGGAAAGCAGTATGGAGATACCACAAAAAAATTGAAAATGGGTCTGCCTTTTGACCCAGCTATCCCACGTCTGGGAACATATCCAAAGAAACCCAAAAGACTAAACTGAAGGAACATAAGCATCCCTAGTGTATTGCAGCATTATTTACAATTCACCAAGATGTGGAAGCAGCCCAATTGTCCATCAGTAGATGTGTAGGAAAAACAACTATGGGACATTTACCCAATGGAACACTACTTAGCTGTAAAAAAGAAGAAAATTGTACCCTTTGTGACAGTATGGATGGAACTGGAGAACATTATGCTAAGTGAAATAAGCCAATATCATGATTTCATTCATATGTGGAATCTAACAAAGAAACTGAACTAAAAAGGAAAATGGGAACAGACTCATAGATGGAGAGCAGGATGACAGCTTGGGTGGGGTTGGGGAGATTAGAGGATGAATGGATTGAGCAAAAAGGAAAAAGGACTCAAGGACATGGACAACAGTGTGGCGATTGTTCACTGGAAAGTGGTAGGAGGAGATAAATGGTAATGGGAAAAAATACAATAAAGATTAAAAAAAAGAAAGAGAGGAAGAGAGAATTTCAACAAGTGGCCACTCAAATATCTCATTTTTCTTCTGTTTGCAGTATAAACTTGTGCTATTTACAAAACATGTGTGTTACTAGAAAAAATATCTATTTATAGAATGGTAGAATTAATCCTTAAATTGCCAAATCTGTTTATTTCATTTATAACTTCAAAATTTTAAGAAATACGACCTTAAGGAGTAGCTTCTCACATGACAATTGATATGGTAATTATTAAGCAGAATTTGATTCTCTTAGTATTTGCATGATTTGTTAGTTTATTATTTTTAGATAGTAAAAACATTCCCTTGATGCTCAAATATCAATGGAAAATAAATATAGTACAATAAAGGAGCAATAGATAGTAGAAGAAAATGAAGTGAACTAGCCATTTCCTTGCAAAAGGACTTAGTATGTATTGATCAATAGAGGCATGCATTCATCTATTCAAAAAAATTACTTAATGCTTAATATGAGCAATTTCTAGTGGAATAGGCACCTAAGATTAATACTTTTTCTGATTGCGATGTAATTTTTACACAGTTACTCCCACTTTCCTTTCCTGTCTTTTATCTGTAATGATGATCACAAATATAGCATCTGAATTACATTAACAATATCATCACTCAAAAATTCATAAAATCACATTAAAATACCTCACTGAGAGAAATTAAATATAACTACCAATATAACCCAAAATTCTATCACACACTAAAATGACTGATTTTGTATTTCTTTTAATATTTGCTATTATTACAAATCTTTTTATTTTGTAATTTTAGCCTTAAAATTTACCCTGTTATCTAAATTTCAAATCTTTATTTGAAAAGTCATTTAAAATTACTATAATATGCCATCTCTTTTCCTTCATTTCTGTGCCTAATTCTCTCAAAGAAAACCAAAAAGCCTGACATTTTAATGAACAAGTGAAGAGATTCTAGAGTTTAATTTCACATACTAATATTTACTACTTCTAAAGTACCATGTGCGCTTTTAGCTGTGTAATAATGTAATAAAATACATATTTAATATTCCACAAAATGGCTTTAAGATAACCCAAAATACATAAATGGCTTTTTAAAAGACTGCATAATATTATAACCAATAGTGGAAGAAATCAGACATAAAAGGTCTACTATAAATGCTGATTACATTATACTCACATACAAAAATGACAAAAATTCTTGCAGAGAGGTGATTGTGTGGAACACATGAACAAACAATGCTGAGGCAAAGTTAGTATCTTTCAGTAACAGGCCTTTAGCCCACAATGCACCAGTGGGAGAACAATAGAAAAATCTCAAGACCCCTACATGCTTTCTTTATCTGTAAAAACAGTATTTGAAATTCGACATAAATCTGACATTTGAAAATAAAATTGATGAATTCTGCCTGTTTTCTAGACATAGTCCATTTTCTTCCTTTTATCTTCTCACACCTCCCTAAACTTCATACAGTCTCCTTCAGATAATCAAGTTTAAAGTGATTAAGTAGCTATTGTGTAAATTCTTCCTAGTCTAATCAGCCATTATCAGTTACATTAATTATATTTAACAGTGAAATGTATCAACAGACACCTCCTTGTTTAAATATATATTATTTAAGTGGATATAATCTGGGTTTTCCACATTCAGCATAGCATATAAGACAGTTGAGTTTGCCGTGGTATAAATATATTCACTAGTTAACATGATTGCCCACTCATCCTTCCTTGCTGGGAATTTACCTCTTATGACCAATCACCATCACATCTTTGGGTGTTGCAGTCTTTCCCTCTGATTTTCATATAAGTTAAAAATAAGAAAATCTATGTTAAAGTGAAGTTGCAAATATGACAAAAGTCACAGAATCCCATAAAATCAATTATTACATTAAAAATCATTGTCCAATGGTAATCTGGCAGATATCAACCACATAGCAATCAGTTAAGAGTTAGTAATCAAAAATAAGTTCTATGACAGAAGATGTTCTCCAACCAAAAATTATTTGAACAATTCTATATTAAGAAGACTTTGGGGAAAACTGATGAAGTCCAAAAATATTTTTTCCAAAATCAGTGAAACAGACCTGGCTGGCGTGACTTAGTGGATTGAGCACCAGACTGGGAACCAAAGAGTTCGATTCCCAGTGAAGGTACATGCTTGGGTTGCAGGCCAGGTCCCCAGTAGGTGGCACTCAAGAAGCAACCACACATTGATGCTTCTCTCCCTCTCTCCCTCCCTTCCCCTCTCTAAAAATAAATAATTTTTTTTTAAATAAATGAAGCACAATGTGAAAAATCAAGTGCATTGTGAATACTGTTATATTGTGGTATTATGCAAATTTTAAGAATTACTCCAAATATTTGTGTATGGTCATAATTTATAAATTCTATTTGTTAACTATAAAATTAACATTTTAAATAAATTTTTATTTCTCTAAAGAAGATAAATTTTAATGTTTTCTTTTATTAAATGTATTAGGATGACACTGGTTAATATGATCATATCGGTTTCAAGTACATTTTTATGATACATCATTAGTGTACTGCATTGTGTGCTCACCACCCAAAGTAAAATCATCTTCCATCACCATATATTTGACCTTCTTTACCCTTTACTATCCCCTCCCCTCTGTGAACACCATACTGTTTTCCGTGCGCATGATTTTCAATTTTATATCTCACATTTGATGAAATCATATGATTTTTGGGTTTTTCCAACTGACTCATTTCACTTAGCGTAATGTTCTCAAGGTCCATCCATGTTGTCGCAAATGGCAATATTTCACCTTTTCTTGTGGCTGATTAGTACTGCATAATGTGTGTGTGTGTGTATAGATATATACACCACATCTTTAAAGAAGATAATAAAATACCTTGAGTTTTTGTTTCTTTTTAAAAGTAGGTCTTACTGAGTAAATTTTTATTTAGTGGAAGTTAATATACCAAATATTTCTTCAAAATAATAGCCTAGGTTTATGCAGATCACTTTCTCTACAAGTAATAATCCTTGAAATGCCTGTTCTTGAGGCTTTTTCTCTGAGAAGTACAGTATAATTTGAGTAGCCAATTGAAAGCCCACTTGTAGGTTTTGGTTGATTGATAATGAAAAAGAGAGAGAGAGATAGAGAGGGAGAGAGATACAGAGAGAGAGGGAGAGAGAGAGAGAAAATTTTCTAAGCCAATTCCCTTTGAACATCTGTTTAATCTTCCATCAAATTTTAACGATAACATGAGATTGTGACAAGTTGATCTGCAGTGTTTCAGCATCAGGTGGTGTCTTCAAATCATTCTAGGGAATATCAGGATCTCTGTGCACCTCTATGATTTAAGGATCAGTTTGACTCTAATTAGTTCATAAAATGCACTGAAAGGAACTTTATACATATTTCTGCATCATTACATAAAGGGAAATTAATATTTAAATCTACACTACGAGTATGTTCTGGTTAGTGGAATTTCAAGAGAGAGAACTTCGACCCCTGCAGATTTACCATTTCATCCTGGTTCCACATAAATTGCTTTCAGTGGCCTTATGAAAGTGCTCAAATTGAAATCCATCAGATCATCATCATCTGGCTAATGATTCAACTATTTAGCCAAGAAATTTTGTAATGTAGTGTGTATTTATAAAATTAACCATGATTATGAAGATCAAACATATTGCCCAATTATAACTTAAAAACTGGAAAACATAAAGGAATAGCAAAAGTATGACCAATCTTAATAAACAGACAAATCAAATTGAATAAAAGTTTGTAGTGAATAGAATTATGCAAATTTCTGTTTCTATGGAAATAAAATATTTTAAATGATTTCTAAGCATTCCCACTGTGAATGTTAATTAGAAAATGGAGTGTGAGCTATGAAAAGTGTTTTTAATTTTTTTCTACATTTTATTACGAAAATTTTCAAGCTATAGAAGAGCCGAAGAGTTTTAATACCTATATTACCACCATCTAGATTCTGTCATTAACATTTATCATGTATGTTTTGTTAAATATTCATTATCCTCAACCAGCCCTTCAATCTATTTTTTGATGTATTTCAAAGTGTAGATATCAGTATACTATACCCATTAACACTGTATCATGCATATTATTAGAATTCAATATTTGCTTGCCCATTTTTTCCTTTTCAGGTAAAAAAAAAAGAAATACTCAAATCTTAGATGTAACATTAATGAGTTCTGACAAGTGCATACTCCCACAAAATGCAAACCACTGTCAGTCAGAGTATTATCTCAAAAACTTTCCTTGTATTCACTCGCAACAAATCCTTTCTCCCCACTGACTCTCCAGAAGCAAAACCGTTGTGACTTTTTTTCACCATAAATTAGTTTTACCTGTTCTTGAACTTCATGTACATGAAACCATACATTATGTTTGTACTATACTGTTCTGTAAAACTTTTTTTTTCTCAGCATGTGTTTGAGATTAGTTTATGATTTTTAGTGTCTGAAGTAATTTATTACATTTATTCTGGAGTAATATTTCGTGGTATACCCTCTCCCCCCCATTGATGGGCACCTGGGCTGTTTCTATTGTTTTGCTATCATGAAGAAAGCTACTATGATATTTTTATAAAAGTCTTATTAGAAAACATGTATTTTTACTTTTTTGGGCAAATTCCCCAGAGTCAAGTTGCTAAGTCCTGGTGTGAGCTTATGTTTAACTTTATAAGAAACTGCTAGATCTTCTACCAAAGTGATTGGAAGTGCTTTTGTTCTTAAAATAAAATCAAATACTCAGAGAACATTGGTTTGAACCAACAACCTTCAACATAAATAACTTGAAATCTTATAAAGAATTATTAATACACTAATACATATATTTCCATAAGAGACTAATTGATTACTTTTATCTTTGTGTCTTTTGATTATATAGTATGGATTATTTAAATGCTCTTAAATATTCAGTGACAGATGTTTTAACCTCAAATTATTTATTATATAATCAAATGTTATTTAATTTTTGATTTAGAAAGAAAATAGCCTTGGAAGTCATACAATGCATTATGGATACTAATGCATTTTAAGAAAAATTGATAGAAATAATCGTGTCATCATAGCTTTAATTTGAGATTTGTTGGATAAAGAGCGGAGTATAAGCGTTTCTTCCCCCAAAGCACTTGTTCATTCACTCACAAACTTATCCATTCAATAATAATTTATGGAGTGCTTCCTATGGTAATAGAATTATACCAATAACTTCTACAAATATGTTTGCCCTGAGATGTAGAACAAGGCAAATATATTTATAGTAGTTGCTGGTATAGTTTTTTAATTGTTTCATCTTATTACTCAATATTTTCTGAGTACAGAGTACACTGTTTTTACTGCCTCTCCATTGCTTTTCCATCTTCTGTTCACAGTAGTTATAATGTTTTCAACTTGAAGACTTTCAGAAAAACTTGGTAAATTTTGCAGAAGTCATGCATGCATGAGCTATCAATACATTGCCTTCCAATGAGCAAAATGGATCCTGGACTTTAGAGGTCCTGAAAAATTCTAAACATAAGCCTACCCCATGACTTTGCAGTTCCACACTTTCATACATCCTCTTCTCACTCCAGCTGGTGATTGAGGTGCTTTCCCAAAGCCACTGAGTCTCAGGTTTACAGTGATGCCCTCCACATGACAAAGAGCATTACTACTGCCAAGCTTTACCTACCACTGGGGAACTCCTTGGCTTATTTCAAGTTGAAATCAAGCCTGAGACACTGGGTGCATATGTTGTAGGCATCGGCTTTCCTGCTCATAAAAGAGCATCTAGTCATGGGTTGCTACCCCTCACAACAGACGTCCAGCACATTCTAGCACTTATTTCTGCCTTTATCGACATTCCTTCAAATGACCTGGGATTATCGGACATATTACTCTTTCAGCTTTCAGGGCTGCCTAAACCTAAAGCACATTCTGGTGGTGCCCCCTCATATCTTTCAGGTCTTTGACTCCAGTAGTATACAAGTCCTAGGGCAGTCATAACAAATTACCACAACTGAGTGGCTTAAAAAACAACAGAAATATATTCTCATAGTTTAGGGGACCAGAAGTACAAAATTAAGGCATTGGCAGGGCCACGGTCCCTCTGAAGACTGTGTCAAAGAACACATCCAGGCTCTGGTGGCTTCGGCATTCCTTGACTTAAGGCTAAATGATTCCAACCTTTACCTTCATCTTCACATTTGCTGACCTTCTCCATGTGTCCTTTCCCCTTCTCTTCTCTTACAAGGAAATTTACTACTAGATTTAAGGCTGACTCTCATCAGGGTGATCTCATCTCAAGATTCTACCTTAATTACACCTGCAAAGATCCTTTATCAAAATATTACATTTTCAAGTTCCAGGTGGATATATCTTTTGATGGGCTGGAATTCAACCCCTGCAAGCTCTGTCAATACACTTTCCTATTATTCCTGCTTCTTCTTACAGGCCTAATGCTTTTTCATGTTTGAATATTAACAAGTTGTGGATACTAATTCTCTAAAACAAGTTTTAGTTTTTGTTCTTGAAATGAGAAATTATTGTTTCTTACTTTATTCGTTTTCTAATAAATAAACAGGAACTTTCATGTGACATTCTATAGTCTTTGATTTGGTCAGGATGGGTAGAGGTTAGGGAAGAACATACCTTCCTTCATCTTCCAAGAGAATATTTTAGAGAGACCATTCCAAGGTCAGATGATGGCAACTAAGTAGGTGGGAGCTAAACCATCTTGCTTGTGCACCCAAATGGGACACCTAGCCAATCTTCTGAAGAACTGAGTGATCAGCCAACAAAATTCCAGCTTATTTGAAGTTTGGAAGACAAAGGTGTCAGAGAACGATAGAAAACGGATAGTAAAAAGGTTTTGTAGGCTATTGGGAAGGTCCTTGGGTCCTGCGCCGGGGATGGTGGCTACCGAAGAAGCTTTGGAGGAGAGCCGGCTCAGCAATTGTAACTCGCCAGCTCCCTCCCCTCCCAGAGCAGGGAAGTCCCAGACCTGCACCAGTAGAGACCTGATCACTGGGCAGTGGGAGACACAGAGCAGGCGGTGCACTGCAGCTGAGACAGTGGTCGCCGGCTGGGACAGTACTAGAGAAACTGGGGAGCCATGCGACACCAGGAGATGGGGAGAAGAGAAGGGCTGCGACTGACCGTGACCCAGGTAGTCCTGGGACGGGTCAGAGTTGGGCAGAGCAAAAATCCTGGCGATTGTTAGGAAAGGTCGCCCGCAAACAAGGGGAATTCACTCAAACAAGGGCTCTCAGCCACTGTGCAAGGACCTCTGATGCACTTGGCAGTGGCCGGCCTGGATAGAGAAGAAAGAGAGAAGGGGGCGTGAATTGCTCCAAATAAGGGCGCCCCAAAGACTGAACAAAGTGAAGCGACTGGGGCTAAAGAGGTAGCTGTCCCCAGCGGGGCTTAATTTAATAGGGGAACTAAACTGCCCAAAAAGGACTTTGCGCAGGCCCAGCGCCCAAGCCAGCAAAGAGTGAGGAGGAGGGGTGCAAGCTACTCCAGTGCACCTCAACGACTAATCAAAGGGCTGCACACCGAGGGGGATCAAAGGCCTTGGCCTGACGCATACACCGTGTGGGCCTTGCAGCGCTCTGAGGGCTCTGCTAGAGGCTGTGAATTAGGGAAAAACAGAAGCCCAGACTCCACCCCCAAACCTGCAGATCCACAGGAGAGAAAAAATAACCCAGAAAACAAAAAAGAAGCCCAACCCCCCTCTGACCGCAGCATCAAGAAAGACAGAAAGCAGAATCTGTTTGGTGGGGTTAAAGTCAGCAGGAGGCTTTTTTTCTTTCTTTTTTCCTTTTTTTTTTTCTTATTCTTACAAGTATAAGACAGTAAGACCTGGAACTGTGAAAGGACCAAAGACAGATCCAGAGAGAGATCAGAAGGCTAATGCCAACAACTGAGAAAGTTTCACTTTGATATCCTTCAGAGCTTGTATTTTATTTTTTATTTTGTTGTTTTTATTTTGGTTTTTTTTGTTTTTATATATTTTATTTTTTTAATTTTTCTTCCTTATGTTTAGTTTCCTTTGTTTTGATTGTTTGATTTCATTGTTTGACTAGTTTTCTGTTCTACCTTTCTATTACATTTTAATTTCTCTTCTGACACTGAACCTTTATTCCAGTAACACACTACTCTTGGTCTTTTAATTTTTATTCTTTTTATTTAGATTAAATACTTCTTGTCTTCTTATTTTTGTTCCAAATCCCACACAGCACCCTACCTGGGTTTTGGCCCATTTCACTATCTTCCTGAGCTTTATTACTGTTGTGGTTAACTGTATTTTCTCCCATACTACCCCAAGTGTCTATCACTTACTCTTACTATATCTCATCATCTAAACTCACATAGGCGTTCTGTTTTCTGGAGTCAGCTCACATTCTTCCCCTCCCCCACCAATAAGAGTCTTATCTTTTCACCTTTTATAAAAAGCAGCTACTTGGGTGAATTATCACACTTATTGTGGTACTTCTCCAAGGATCTCCTGTCTGTTCCCTACTTGTTAGTACTTTAATTCTCATAGAACAGTCCCCTACTTACTCCACTTCGCCTTCGCCCTGCCCCCATCACATACAAGATAAGGGGGGAGCTGTGAATACCTGTAAACCCACAGGAGTAGAGAACCCACCAACAAAGGAGCCACCAACAGGAAAAGCGCAAGTGCAAGAAGAGACATCACACAAATGGAAGAAAGGTCAAATCTGGAACATCCAGACAAGGAGATCAAAGAGACCACACCAGTGAGCCTACAGAACTACCACAGAAATTCACAATACAAAGATAGCTGGCAAAGCAGAGAATCAGGAATCACAGAACCAAGCAAAAAGAGTCCCCAAAAATGGGGAGACAAAGAAAAAACCAGCAATAGAAAGGAATAGAAGACTCCTCACTAAAAGAACTGAATGAAATCGAGACAAGCAAACTATCAGATATAGAATTCAAATAATGGTGATAACGATGCTCAAGGAACTCACAGAAAACTACAAGGAACGGAATCAGAACTACAGCAGTATGAAAAAGGAAATAGAAACCTTAAAAAAGAACCAGGAAGAAATAAAGAATACAATTTCTGAAATAAAAAATACACTAGAAGGAAATACAAGCAGGCCGGAAGAAGCAGAGGACTAAATTAGTGAGCAAGAAGACAAGGAAGAAAGAAATACCCAGGAAGAGTAACTGCGTGCACACACACACACACACATCAAAAAAAAAAAAAAAAAAAACCTCCAAAAACTTGAAGACAACTTAAGAGAAATGCAAGACAACAAGACACACAACAACATTCAAATCATAGGAATACCAGAAGAAGAAAAGGACCAAGGGATAGAAACTCTATTTCAAAAAATAATTACAGAAAACTTCCCTAGCCACAGAGAGCCCCAATCAAGATGACCCCAAAAAGGCCTACTCCAAGACACATCATAATTAAAATGCCAAGTTTTAAGGACAAAGAGAAAATCTTAAAAGCAGCAAGGTAGAAACAAGAAGTAACATACAAGGGTGCAAAGATAAGGCTGGCTAGCTGACTTCTCAATAGAAACACTACAAGCCAGGAGGGAATGTCAAGAAATATTTCAAGTAATGAAAAGAAAAGCCTGCAACCAAGACTACTCAGCAAGGCTCTCAATTAAAATGGACGGTGAAATAAGGAGTTTCCCAGATAAAAGAAGGCTGAAAGAATACACATCTACCAAATCAGCACTGCAAGAGATGCTAAAGGGACTGCTATAAGAGGAAGAAAGAGAGAGAGAGAGAGAGAGGAACATAGGTACGAAGAGGGAAACATGAATAAGTACCTATCAATAATAACCTTAAATGTTAACGGATTAAATGCTCCAATTAAAAGACATAGGGTAGTTGTATGGATAAGAAAACATGACCTGCACATATGCTTCCTACAGGAGGCCCACCTCAGAAACAAGACCTACATAGCTGAGAGTGAAGGGTTGGAAAAAAATGTCCCAAGCAAATGGACAGGAAAAAGAAGCCAGGGTAGCAATACTTATATCAGACAAAATAGGCTTAAAAAAAAAAAAGCCATAAAAAGAGATACTGAAGACACTACATAATACTCAAGGGAACAATCCATCAAGAAGACATAAACATTATAAGTATATATGCACCCAACGTAGGAGCACCCAAATATATAAGGAAAATCTTGAAGGACTTCAAGAAAAATATAGATAGCAACACACTTATAGTAGGGGGTTTTAACACCCCACTGCCAAAAATGGATATATCTTCTAAACAAAATATCAACAAGGATATTGTGGCATTGAACAATGTTCGAGATCAAATGGGCTTAACTGATATACAAATAGACACTTTCATTCCAAAGAAGCAAAATACATATTCTTTTTGAATATGTATTCAATACATGGAATACTTTCAAAGGTAGACCACATGACAGGACACAAAACGAGCCTCAACAAATTCAAGAAAATTGAAATCATATCAAGCATTTTCTTGGACCACAAGGACCTGAAACTAGAAACCAACTCAAGGAAAAAACTCAGAAACTAAAACTCACGGAGACTGAATAGTGTGCTATTAAACAATGAATGGCTTAATAATGAGATCAAGCAAGAAATCAAAAAGTTTCCGGAAACAAATAAAAAGGAGCATACAACTGTCCAACTCATATGGGACACAGCAAAGGCAGTTCGGAGAGGGAAGTTCATAGCGATACTGGCCTACCTGAAAAAGATAGAAACATTTCAAATAAACAACCTAACACAACATCTACAAGAACTGAAGGAACAAAAACAAACAAAGCCCAGAGCGAGCAGAAGGAAGGAAATAACCAAGATCAGAGAAAAATTAAACAACATAGAGACTAAGAGAACAATTCAAAGGATCAATAAATCCAGGCACTGGTTCTCTGAAAAGATAAACAAAATCAACAAGACTTTAAGCAGGCTCATCAAGAAAAAAAGGGGGAGCGGACCCAAATAAATAAATTAAAAAATGAATCGGGAGAAATTACAACTGATACCTCAGAAATACAAAGGACTGTAAGAAATTACTACAAAGAACTATATGCCAAGAAATTTGAAAACCTGGGTGAAATGGACAAATTCTTGGAAAAATATAATCTTCCAAAACTGAGTGAAGAAGAAGCAGGAAGCCTGAACAGACTAATAACAACTGGTGAAATTGAAGCAGTAATCAAAAAACTCCAGGCACACAAAAGCCCCAGACCGGGTGGTTTCCCAGGAGAATTCTACAAAATGTTTAAGAAAGAGCTAACCCCTATACTTCTCAGACTATTCCAAAAAATCCAAAAAAAGGGAAAATTCCCAAACTCTTTCATGGAGCCAGCATCATTCTACTCCCAAAACCAGATGAAGACACCACAAGAAAAGAAACCTACAGGCCAATATCGCTGATGAATGTAGATGCTAAAATCCTCAACAAAATATTGGCAAACCATATCCAGCAATACATTAAAAAGATTATCCACCATGGTCAAATGGGATTCGTCCCAGGGATGCAAGGATGGTACAATATTTGCAAATCAATAAACATAATACATCACATAAACAAAAGGAAAGACAAAAATCATATGATCATATTAATAGATGTCGAAAAAGCATTTGACAAAGTACAGCACCCATTTATGATCAAAACACTCAGCAAAGGGGGAGCAGAGGGCGCATACCTCAACATAATAAAGGCCATGTTCAAGAAACCTACAGCCAACATCATACTCAATGGGTAAAACCTAAAATCTTTCCCACTAAGATCAGGAATAAGACAAGGGTGTCTACTTTCACCACTTCCATTCAACATAGCATTGGAAGTCCTAGCCACAGCCATCAGACAAGAAAAAGAAATAAAAGTCATCCAAATTGGAAAGGAAGAAGTAAAACTGTCATTATTTGCAGATGATATGATTGTGTACATAGAAAATCCCAAAGACTCCACCAAAAAACTACTCAACCTAATAAGTGAACTTGGCAAAATAGCAGGATACAGAGTCAATATTCAGAAATCAAAGGCATTTTTGTAAACCAACAATGAAATATCAGAATCGGTTTTCAGGGGGAAAATCACATTCACTATAGCAACAAAACAAATAAAGTACCTAGAAATAAACCTTACCAAAGAGGTAAAAGACCTGTACTCAGAAAGCTACACAACACTGAAGAAAGAAATTAAGGAAGACAGAATTAAATGGAAACCTATTCCATGTTCATGGACTGGAAGAATTAACATTATCAAAATGTCTATACAACCCAAAGCAATTTATAGATTCAACACAATGCCTATTAAAATACCAATGACATATTTCACAGAAATAGAACAAACAACTCAAAAATTTATATGGAACCATAAATGACCCTGAATAGCTGCAGCAATTTTGAGAATAAAGGATAAAGTCAGAAAGATCACAGTACCCGATATCAAACTATCCTACAAGCCCACTGTAATCAAAGCAGTCTGGTACTGGCATAAGAATGGACACATAGATCAATGGTACAAAATAGAGAGCCCAGAAGGAAACCCATGTATCTATGGTCAACTAATATCAGACAAAGAAGGCAAAAGAATAAAATGGAGTAAAAATAGCATCTTCAACAAATGGTGTTGGAACATCTGGACAGCTACATGCAAAAAAATGAAACTCGACCACCAGCTTACACCATACACAAAAATAAACTCAAGGTGGATAAAAGATTTAAATAAAAATCACGATACAATAAAAGTGCTTGAGGAGAGCATAGGCATGAAGATATTCTATGTAGTAATATTTTCACCAATATATCCCCTAGAGCAAAGGACATAAAGGAAAGAATAAACAAATGGGACCTCATCAAAATAAAAACCTTCTGCACAGCTAAAGAAAGAATCAGCAAAATGAAAAGGGAACCAACCATATGGGAAAATATATTTGCCAATGACGCATCAGACACCTGTTTGATCTCCAAAATATATGAAGAACTCAGACGACTCCACTCTAGGAAGAAAAACAACCCAATTAAGAAATGGGCAAAAGACCTGAACAGACACTTCCCCAAGGAGGACATACACAGGGCCCAGAGACATATGAAAGGATGCTCAGCATCACTAGCCATCAGAGAGATGCAAATTGAAACCACAATGAGATACCACATCACACCAGTCAGAATGGCCATCATAACCAAATCAACAAATAATGAGTGCTGGCAAGGTTGCGGAGAAAAGGGAACTCTAGTACACTGTTGGTGGGAATGCAGACTGGTGCAGCCACTGTGGAAAAAAGTTTGGAATGTTCTGAAAAAAATAAAAATGGATCTACCTTTTGACCCAGCAATTCCACTGCTGAGATTTTACCCTAAGAATCCTGAAACACCCATTCAAAAGAACCTATGCACCCCAATATTCATGGTGACACAATTTACAATAGCCAAGAATTGGAAGCAACCTCGGTGCCCATCAGTAAATGAGTGGATCAAAAACTTTGGTGCATTTAGACAATGGAATACTATGCAGCAGAAAGAAAGAAGGCACTCCTACCATTTGCCATAGCATGGGTGGATCCGGAGAGCATTATTCTAAGTGAAGTAAGCCAGGCCGTGAAAGCTAAATACCATATGATTTCACTTATAAGTGGAGACTAGTCAACTGAACAAACTGATGATGAACAGAGGAGAGGGGGGAGGGGAAAATGGGGGAAACAGAGGAAGGGTGGTCAAGGAACAAATCCGGGAGACTTATGGACAAAGTCAAGGGGGGACAGGGTTGAGGGTAGGGGGAGGACGACGGCTAGAAAGAAAATGGACAAAGCTGTACTTGAACAACAATAAAAAGATTTTAAAAATAAAAAATAAAGAGACCCTTCTTTGAAAACAGCCCAGGCGTGGAATTTTGAGAGCCACCTTCAGCTTGGTCACCTCTCCTGGGACTGAACTGAGCAGCTGGCCCTGCGGAAGGAACACAGCAAAGGAAAGCGGCTGAAAGGGAGCCGGTCCTCTCACTGACAGTGGCCTGTGCGGACTTCTGAGGTTACATGAAACTTAAACGAATGAATGAGTAGGGAATCCAAAACCACTGGTACTTCTTGCTGCACCCCAGTATTTATTTGCAGCAGTTTGTCTCTCTCGGAGTTTCTCAACCTTGTCACTGTTCACATTCCTTGTCAGGACTGTCCTGTGCATTGTCGGATGCTAAGTATCATATACTTACTGGATACCAGTCGCACAGCCCCCCAGTTTTCACCACCAAAAATGTATCCAGACATTACTGAATGTCCTCTGGAGAGTAAAACCACTCCCAGTTGAGAACCACTGGTATATCTGAACACTGAATATTCACTAGCAAAATGAGATCCTTAAAACGACATGTCTATTAACTTTAAAGTTCCTGTGAAGCTGTCCTTAAAGATTCAGATGTTTTTGAATTTAAAATAGTTTTAAAATATTTTGGATTCTGTATAACTCGGCACTTTTTTTGTTCCATTAAGTGTATCTTTTTAGATAAGTGCAACATCTACTTCACTCTTTTTGAGAATTGATAGGATTTTTTCCCAACATTTTAATAGGGCTATTTAGGCCTCTTTTATTCCAGGTCATTAATTTTAATGGTTAAGACATTGTTATATGGCACTCTCAGGAAGCAAGGGTGCATACTGATAATTCCACTCCTGTACAGGCAAATATTATTTTCCTTGGTATAGACAAACCATTCCTTGAATTTAGAAACATTTAGTTTCTGAGGCTATGTTACCATTTTATTTAAAGCCCCATTAGCCCCAGCATATTGAATAATCTCTCACCATTTTGCCCCACATATGATTCATTTAGAGAAGCAGAGAAGCTCATAAAAATATCTGACTGGTATTTATAGACCTTCTGTTTCTCTCAAATACTATAGTAAGTGTTTCTAATTATTCTCACATGGAATATAAGGGAAACAAGCAAACAAAAAGATGGCATGAGACAACTGCTTATCTTTTGTTTCTGATAATATTCTGTCCTGGCTTGAATATATAGTACTGCAAAGTTACCTATTAATGTATCAGTTCTCCTTCATGTGGCAAAAGCTATACTAAAATGTTGTGAATTATTATTCAAGAAGCTCGTGATCTGATTTAATCTGAATTATATTGGCTTTCATCTTTCAGATCCCAGGAAATTCCAGAGTTCGGTGAATTCCTAGGGAGATAGATCAATCTGAGTGGTTTCAATCTGGCAGAACATTAAAAAATATGATTAGCAGACAAAAAAAAAAAAGACCTGTATGAATAGAGTATAAACTAAGTGCTTTCTGGACCTGCTCAGTTTTCTTAGGCCAGAATATTTATTTATTACTTTATTTTATCTGTCCCTTCTAGGTTTTGCAGGAACTTAAGCTTAGATAATTTTGAGAGAAGGGATGCCTTAAACAATTATAGAAAATTATAAAGTCTGATTTAGGAACACAATAATGAAAGAGGCCCTTGCAAATGAGGAGGCTTGAAGTTTAACTTTACCAGGAACAAAGGTCTTTTCACAAGTAACATGATCCACCATTCTCTGTGCCTCCACACTGAAGCACCACCATAAATTCTGAACTATACAATAAACTCGAAGTCTGATACCCATCTCCAACTGATCTCAGGAAAAGATAGGACAGGACTGCACACTATCCTCTCTTCCTTTTTGGTGTTTCTTTCCTTTAGTTGCCATAGGCTCGTACATATTATATATTTTTTTTTTCTGTGCTGTTTTTAATTTTTTTTAAGTGAATAGTGTAGAGTTCCCATATACCCCCCTAACTCTCATACACAGTTCCTGCTTTTATTAGCATCTTGCATTATCATTGTACATTTGTTACAATTGATGAGCCAGTGTTGATATGCTATTGTTTACTAAAATAGATAGTTTACATTGGTGTTCACTCTGTGTTGCACAGTTCTGTGCATTTTGGCAAATGCATAATGTCATGTATCCATCATTAAAGTATTATACAGAATAATTTTACCATCCTAAGAATTCCCCTGTGCTATGCCTATTTATACATTCCCCCCTCTCCATAAACTCACAGCAACCACTGTTTCTTTTTGTTTTGGTTTGGTTTTTTGTCTATCTATATAGTTTTTTTTTCCATGTCACATATTATGAATCATACAGCATGTACCTTTTCAAAATGACTTCTCTCAGCAGGATGCATTTAAGGTTCCTTTATGTCTTCTTGTTGCTTGATAGCACATTTTTTAAAATCACTGAACAACTTTCCATCATTTGGGTATACATGGTTTGCTTACCCATTCACATATTGAGAGACATCTTGGTTGTTTTGGGCAGTTATGAAAAACCTGTGATAAACATTCATGTACAGAATTTTGTGTGGACAAAAATTTTTAACTCGTATGGGTGAACACCTAGGAGCACAATTGCTGGATCATATGATAAGACTGTTTAGCTTTGCAAAAATCTACAAAATTGTTTTCCAATGTGACAATACCATTTCTTACTCCTACCAACAATGAATTAGAGTTCCAAATCATACTAGCACTCGAAATTATGAAAGGGTTGTTTTTTTGTTTGTTTTCCCGGGTATTAGACATTCTAACAGATGTGTGTGGTATCTCCTTGTTTTAATTTGCAAATCCCTAATGGCACATGATGTTGAGCATCTTTTCATATGCTTATTTGTCATTTGTATATATTCTTTGATGAGCTGTCTATTCAGAACTTTTGCCCATTTTATAATTGGGTTGTTTGTTTTCTTATTGTTAAGTTTTAAGAGTCTTTTGTTTATTTTGGATATGTCTTTTGTCAAATATGTTTTACAAATATTTTCTCCAAATATGCAGCTTATCTTTTCATCTTGTAATAATATATTTATGGAGCGGTTTTTAGTTTTAATGGAGTTCAACTTACCAATTTTTTTCATGGATTGTGCTTTTTTGATGTTGTAACTGAACACTTATCAACAAATCAAAGGTCACCTAAGTTTTTTATGTCACCTTCTAGAAGTTTTAAAGTTTTGTGTTTATAAGCCATTTTGAGTTAGTTTCCATGTAATCCACAGATCTGTGTATTAGTCCACTTGGACTGCACAACAAAATACCATAGACTGGGTGATTTAAACAACAGAAATTTATTTATTTTCTTATGGTTCTGGGGGGTGGTAAGTGCTGACCCTAACCATAACCCTAACCCTAGTAGAAAGGGTGAGTTGGTCTTCAGGCTGTGATAATCCACATGCTGCCCATAGAATTAGAGTTGGAAACTAGAAATTACAAACAATTTTAATAAAACCAAAGAATGGGAAAAGAAAAGGGTGGGAGAGAAGTAAAAGTAGTTTTAAAGTCTCATCTTATGGGTTTAGGATATGCAAGGGTTTGAAAGCAGTATTTTTATTGGAGAGTATGTATGAAATTTTTGTTAGGAAGAGTTTTCAGATAACAATATAAAAATATGTGCTTGGTTAAAAACTCATGGAAAATGAAAAAAATTGAAATGTAAACTTAAAGTAGAATTTACAAATTAGCAAAAGAAAAATGTAAATGACTAGCAACCTAATAAAGTTAGTAAAAAAAAACTGAGACTATTAGTAAAGAAATATTATGAAGTAAATAATGGAACACAATAAAAGAAATAAAATTAAACATTTTAATTCAGCAGGGTAAATATGAGAGAAATAGGGTAAAAATATAGAGAAATTTAATTCTCTCATGAGGAGGCAAAGCCCAGCTATAAAACTTTTTTAGTACTTGTAAGAAATAAAAGTTAAAAAATTAAAGTAGGGACAAAGAAATACATGGCTGATGTGGAAAATTGAAAGCTGAAAGGGTAAAATCAATACTAGACAAGGTGGAATTTAAAGTTAAATCCCCTACGTAAGTTAACGAGTGATTCTATGTCATGATAAGTGATGCAGTGTATATTTTTAATGTGACCGTCATAAACCTTTAGGCACTAATAAATAAAAAAATAAAATGGCTAACTATATATACATCTATCTCTAGATATTAAAAGAAATGTCAGTTTCTGACAATATGATAAACTAAACTACTATCAAGGGAGAAAACTATAGAAAAAATAATTTCTTATTGTTTTGATGAATAAGAAAGAAATATACAGAAACCAGAAGCTAAATTATCTTGAGGATCCAAAGAGATAAACAACTAAAATGCCTTTCACCTTGCAAAATTTGTTCAACTAATAAACTTGAGTGTCTCAAACTGGCAGGAAGTGCACGTGGAGACAGGAAACAGAGCTCAGGATGTATCTTCAGCAGAGAACCAAATAGCAGACTGCTCCATCTACAAATAAAGCTGGAATCCCAAGGCTACAACCTCAGCCTACGGATAATCTAGAAATCCCAGCAAACACACACACAAAGATATACACAAAAATATGTGTGTAGTACCAAGGAAAATTGTCTCTTTCAAAACAGCACTGGGTGGGTGGGAAAACAAAATATTTCATCAAAATTGGCAACCATCCCGCAGTCTTGAGACAGACTTCCTCTCCTCCAGGAAACCTCAGTATTGCTCTAAAGACCTTTAATCGGTGTGATGAGGCCCATCCCCATAATGGAAGTTGGTGTCCTTTACTTAAAGTCAGTTGATTCTAGATGCTAACCACATCTGCAAAATGCCTAGATTAGTGTTTGATTAAATAACTGGCTACTATAGCCTGGCAAAGTGAACACATGAAACTAACTGTCACATAGTACTACAATAGCCATAGACAATATGTAACAAATGGATGTATAGATATTGCTGCATTCCAATACAACTTTATGTAGTTTGGATTTCATATACTTTTCACTTCTCACAAATTATAATTCTTCTTTTGATTTATTTTTTCCCTCAAACACTTCAAAATGTAAGAATCATTGTTTGCTCCGAGGTGAGCCATACAAAACCAGGTCATAGGCCAAATTTGGTTTGCTGAACCCTTTCTCTAGTACCAGGCTTTGCATGTGTTACCTGTACTCATTATAAATATATTCAATATATTTAAATATATATTTAGATAACTTCCATAAATATATACAAAGAATTTTAAAACTGGTGTTAAGACAGCTACTCTGGAAACAGAACATAAATGTAACTCAAGTTATTGCACCCTGCAAGTGAGAAAATGCTAAGGAAAATAATAAAAATTTAGTTACTGGAGTCTTTTGACAATGTTGAAGATTATTATCATCCTAATACTGTTTATATGTAATATTCTCTACAGAAAGAAGAATGAACAAGAATATCTACCAAGGTCTTTATAGGTGTCTAATTATGCAAAATAATGCTCAAATGAAGATTAAATATGTAGGTAAAAGGGAGGTAGAACATAACTTTTCCCTAATGTATTAGTTCCCCCTTTTTAATACTAACTAACCCTCCATTTCAGTCCCTGAACTTATGTATACACACACACACACACACACACACACCCATTTATTCTGTATTTCACTCACTTACTAAAGCACTTAAAATATGTCAGACTTTTCACCAGATACAGTATACAAAGAATTGATCTAATTGAAGTCATGTTTCTTTAATAGTTCACAGGATTAGGCATGAAGAAAGTGTTAGGTATTCATCATTCATCAGCCATGTTAGATAAATCACCTGATTTGATTCCCAGAAGAGCTCAATGTAGGGGTTGTCACATAAAAGGCTGGGCCAATTAAATTTGGATTTCTCATGAACAGCAAATCATTTTTTAGCATAAAATGCTCCTGTAAATTTGGGACACATACTAAAAAGTGATTGAGATACACTTATGCTAAAAATTATTTGAAATTCCTACTGTCTTATACTTTTATTTGCTAAATTATGTAACTCTAGCACAATAAAGTAGAGGAATTATAGTACCCAGTTTATAGCAAAGTAAAGTGATGCTCAAGAAAATTAATTTAGTTATTCAAGTTCATACTGCTGAAATTCCCTATAAATTTTCTCCAAGCTAAAGCCAAATATGGAGACAGATTATAAAGAAATGGATGTAACCTGTAAGAGGCAAAAAAGATGAAATTAATTTTATCTCTATAATTTCATATGGTCAGACATTTGGGTGAAGCCTTAAAAATGGGTGAAATGTAAATAAAAAATCAATCATTCAAAACAAATTTGAAATATTAATTACAAAATTATGTCCACTTTTACAAGTTTCTCTTTGCACTCAATATTACCATTTTAATTCATTACTCTGTATGTTATAGGAATAGTTCCAATATTACATTGTTTTGTTTTTTTCAGAATTGGCAAGTATTTAAGATTCTAATTCCAGTCATTATCAATATAAGGAAGTCAAAAAAGTTCAAATATTTTTATATTATTTATGAAGAAATAAATTCTATATTAAACACAGAGATTAAGTGAAATTTAAGAAAACAATTCGTCCACTCATTTACTGACAGGCACCTAAGTTGCTTCCAGCACTTGGTTATTATAAATTGTGCTGCTATGAACACTGGGGTATATAGGTTCTTTTGATTTGGTATTTCCAGGTTTTTAGGGTATATGCCCAGCAGTAGAATAGCTGGGTCAAAAGGCAGATACATTTTTAGTTTTCTGAGGAAATTCCATACTGTTTTCCACAGTGGCTGCACCAGTCTGCATTCCCACCAACAGTGTGCTAGAGTTCCCTTTTCTCCACAACCTTGCCAGCACTTGTTATTTGTTTATTTGGTTATGATGGCCATTCTGACTGGTGTGACATGGTATCTCATTGTGGTTTTAATTTGCATCTCTCTGAAAAAGCTGTGGTACATTTGCATAATGGAATTCTACGCAGCAGAAAGGAAAAAGGAGCTACTACTCTTTGCAACGGCATGGATGGAACTGGAGAGCATTATGCTGAGTGAAATAAACCAGGTGGTAAAAGACAAATACCATATGATTTCACTTATAAGTGGAAACTAATCAACAGGACAAACAAGCAAGTTAAATGTAACTGGAGACATTGAAATGAAGAGCAAACGGACAGTGAACAGAGGAGAGGGGGAGGGGAAGATGGGGGGAAACAGGGGAAGAGTGGTCCAAGAACATATATGGGGGACTCATGGACAAAGTCAAGGAGGGGTGGGGTCGCGGGTAGGGGGACGGATGAGTGGTGGGGGAATGAAGGACGAACCTGTACTTGAACAACAATAAAAAAAAATTTAATAAAATAAATAAATGATAGCTTTGCTGGCTAGAGCAAAAAAAAGAAAAAGAAAAAGAAATTAATTTGTCTAGTTATGTTGTCTTGCTGGAGTTCATGGTAGATCAAAAAAAGAAAGCCAGATGCCTTAACTAAGGAGCAAAAAGGACATTTCACACATGGAACTATTGATGAAACAAGAATATCCATTGAACCATTCACTACATGTTTAAATACAAACCATTTATGTTTGCATTTCAAATGTTTTCCAACAAATAGACATGAAATCTTACCAGTTACTATAAAGATTTCTCTAGAGTAGTTTCAATACGGTTTCATTTTAGCATAGTAGCTTAAGAATTAAGTTGTTTTATTTTCTTTATTGCTTTAGGCACCTTTAGCAGATTTATAAAGGATAAATTTTGCGAAAAGTGATTCTTCACTGTGGGATTCCTAGGTACCACAGGTAGGTCAGAAACAAAGTACAAAGTAAGAATAATTTTAGAGATGGTAGTGGAGAGAAGAAGCACCAAGTACAAATGCACACTTTGATCCAATAAGGTAAAAGTCGATGAAGAGGAAGCTCAAAATGGATGGGAAAAATATCTCCATATTTAGACAAGCTGTAGTCGGCTGGTTCATCCCCAGACCAGATTTTTTTAATGGTCACAGAAAGCTTGCTGGGGCATTTCAGAGGGATGAAAGGAGTGCTTTCTGCTGTCAGACGTGGGAAGTCCTTCCCCAGCGTGTCCTTGCAGGAAGTGTGCACGCTACCCCAGCCAGCAAGGAGGGAAGAGCTCGGCCCTCCAGATGGAAAGCAGGTCATCTAAAATCCACCTTCTTCAGAGAATTTACTCCATTTACTATTCAAGCTTTTAAGTATACCCTACTTTCCAGGTGCTCGTATTTTTAAAATAGTCAAAGGCAAGCTAAGAAAGTCTTTTTTTTTTTTTTTTTGCTTCTTTGTTGTCTCCCTCTGAGAGAAGCAGGCCTGCTATTATAGAGGGCCTGACTGGTGGGCTCGCCTTCTCCAGTTGCTTGTACTCCTGGAGAGACAGGTGTCAAATCTGTTCCTCTGTACAGGATCCGAGTGATTTTCTAGTCAGTTCTTTGTTCTCTGGTGATATTCTTTTAAGGGTTCCACGGAATACAAAACAAAGAGAAACAAAGCTACATGGAAACACTTATCCAAAATTATAAATTAGGTGATAGAAGGTGAATTCTATTCTCACTCTACACAAAAGTTTTCAGCATCTGCCCTGGTAACAAATTCATTTATATGTATTCAGATTTATTCAGAATTCTTTAATTTCATTCATTGAACATGGAGGTTCCAAGTACCTCCCGATATAGTACTTGGCCCCTTCAGTAGTTTATTAAATGTGTATTAATTAGATTGCCTTCAAAAATCAGAAGAGTGTGTATGCATTTGTGTGCTCACACACAGGAATGTCCAGGTTCCAGCCTCTCATGAAAAGTCAGAAAATCTGTAAGCTTGGATACATAGTCACACATGGCAGCCCTTGGGAGCCGAATAGTTTCTGCTTCTGTGCAAGTGACGTGTGTGATGTGCTTCACCATAGTCATCTAAGTGACCAGCCGAGGCCCAGTAAGCATGTGAATTTGCTGCCCCTGGTGGATGCTGTGGATGTTACCTAAAAACACAATACTGCTTATTAGGCTGGTATGATGAGGAGACCAATTAAATGAGTCTGGGTCCAGCCCAGACTCATTTTGTAAAAATTTCTACTAATTTTTTACCCCTGTCACCAAAGACAAGGTTGCTATAACTATTGACTTTCCAGATACAGTAGGGATTAAATGAAATGTGTAATTAAATGAATAATGCATCTGCCATATACTAGGTTTACAATAGTTAGTTCTTAGGACAAAGATGATGCCAATGATTATTGTGAAGGTGGTGATGTGATTTGACAACAACATTGCTCAAGCTTTGAGATCACAGTTTTCTGCAGGAAACAGTGTTTGAACTTGATCACAACAGAGCCCTTTGGCACCTAATGTTTCAACATAGGCTATTAAACCCTGATCCTTTTGATTTTAGATTCCTATAAAGTAAACCTCTGAGTCCTTGAATTATTTTTAAAGCACATTTATAAGGAGACAGTGGCTTTTCAATGCCTATGATAAAGCTCAGCTAAAATTAAAGGTAATCAATTTGTCATTCTCTGGTTGTGAAATAGAAAGACAAATTAAGAGGCTGCTGTGAAACCCTGAGATTTTTCAGGAGTTTGACTTGTGACTTGGAGAAGAATTATATGTTTAAATTAAAAAAAAGGATGGGAAAATAATATTATTAAGTGGATAAGGTTTTTTCTTTCTGATAGAGCTTATATTAGGTAAATAATAATGACAGTCAACATGTAGCTGACTTTGTTGTTAGATGTGAAATTATTTTCAGACCATTAAACAATGTCTTAATGTGTTGGTGAACAATGATTTCAAACTATATTTCAGACTTACAGAAATTTACAAATATCCTGAACATGAATGAAGGCTTGCTGGGTGGAAATAAAAATGTCATAGATTTTTAAAATGGGATTATTCTTTTCAATCCTTGGATTTGTGGAATCTGTATAAGGAGAAAAAGGCATATTTTCTATTTTCTAGGTATTTTCAATGTCTTTTGATAGTTTAGCTACTTCTCTTCAAGTAGTTGCAAAAGCCAGCCTCCCCCACACACCCCAAAGTATAAGATGCCAGTAGTTCAAAGCCCTTTTTTGCATAATAGGCACTTTATATTAAAGTAGAGTTCAGAGAAGCCTGTGTGCTAAGTGGCTTTCAGAAAGAGCTTGGATTTCTTTTTTTTACAGAAATGAAGTGGGAACCTAAAGTGCTAGCTTTCTGCTAAGCACAGTGGAAGTGTGTTCTCTTTCTTTTTCATATATTTTATCGTATTTGAAAACAACAGTTTCCCCACAAAATGAGAAAGAGAAGTTTTTACAGATGAATTTTATGATTGAAATTTGTATCAGCAGCCCCGGCCAGTGTGACTCAGTTAGCAGTTGGGTCCCCTCCCACGAACCCAAAGGTTGCTGGTCCGACTCTTGGCCAGGGCACGTGCCCGGGTTGCAGGTTTGGTTCCCCAGGACACATATGGAAGACTATGGACTGATGTTTCTCACATCGAGGTTTCTTGCCCTCGCTTTCTCCCTCCTTTCCCCTTTCTCTAAAATAAAAAATAAACAAATAAAATATTTTTAAAATTCTATCAATAGAGGAAGCCTCCCATAAAAAAGAAAAATTTACAGACATTTGTTTTGAAGGCTGTGAAATTTGGTTATAAACATTAATAACCTGTCACTATTTCAGTCAACTCATGTGACATAATTTTATAAAATGAGGTGTAGATGGAACATTGTATTTCCATCTAGTTAGGAAGGAAATTTTTATAGTAGAGTTTTACATTTTAACAAAGAGAATGTTAGAAATTATGCTGGCCTATAAAATCTAAGAATCTGTTAAGTCATGCTTCATGACCAAATTGCTATGTTTTTATTGCAAAGTCTGTTTCTTTAGGTGGATAGATTGCTAATATTTATCAAGCAGTACTGAGTGTCCTCAGTTCTTCCTTCATTTATTCATTCAAATGCAAATATTTCTGAACTGACTGCCCAGGGTCATGTCCTCTATTAAGTGCAGGGATATAGTGGTGACAAAACAGATAGAGTCATGGCTCTTGCAGAAAGCTTGAGTTTCTTGGGACATGTTGTGATGGAGAAGCGTGCACACACTGGGCAGGGCATAACCTAGCCAAAGCATCAGATCCCCACCAAGGTGAGGTTCAAGCCAAAGCCTGGAGCATGCATGACAGGCAGTCAAGCAACAGGGAAGAGGACACTTGGGGGCTGAGTGGAAGGCAGCATAGGGAAATGTCCCTGTGGGTGGTACAAATGGTGTGAAATCTTGGGAGCAGAGAATGTGGACACAAGTGAATTCACAGTGCAGGAACTTAGAATGGGAGAGCTAAAGCTGGAGAGGTCAGTGAGGATAAAGGGAAGCTGCTAAGGCATTAAGGGAGGCACGTGGGACACTGGTCGTAGGCACTCATAGTGGGCAGAGATAGCAGAGACAAGAGAAGGGGTTTTTATTTCTTTATTTTAAAATGACCACACTAACAGCATGTTTGTATGCTGATGGGAATGGTACAACAAAAATACAAAAATTTTATGTAAAAAGCAGAGAATGGTGGAGTGTTATTAGTGCATGCATAGGCGATGGACCCTAATGGCTTCTCAGGATGTTGGCCTTAGGGAGGAACACAGGCTCTTCATCCACAGCAGCTTGTGGCTGACCCATGGGAATTCTCTTCATAGCTGTTTTCTCAATGAAAGAGCAGTTGGTCTAATTTTGAGGAAAGACAGGGCATGAACCAGCCCTCTGGGATAGTGGAAGTGAAAAGGCTACGAAAACAGTGTGAATACAAGCTTTATTCCATTCAATTTCACATAGAAATAAAAATTTTTAAAGTAGTTTCCACAAAATCAGAAAAATGTTATATACCTAAAGTATAACAGATACAATTAGAAACATTTTCAAGACAATCAAATTTGTTACTTTATACTGTACTTCCTCCTGATTTTGCATATTACAATCCAATTAATACATCAATGGGAATATTTAATAGTCAGGGAAACCTTAAGTCCTTTCCAATCAATCAGAGAAAAAAATGGGTGTACGGCACCTGTAAATACATTATTGTGTTGGCCAAAAAGTTTGCTTAGTTTTTTCCATGAGATGGCTCTGGTAGCATTTAGTTACCTTTAACTTGATTTGAAACAATTTTGTTATATTGTATTGTGACAGCTATCATATCAGCATGTATTTTTAAAAAACGTACCAAAATTGATGAATTTTTGTGTAGCCATTTTAATTTTGAAAATAGAAGAAAATATGCAACATTTTTGTCATATTAGACTTTATTATTTCCAGAAAGTTAAAACCGCAACTGAAATGCAAAAAATGCAGTGTACAGAAAAGGTGCTGTAACTGAATGAACGTTTCAAAAGTAGTTTGTGCAGTTTTTGCGCTACAGATTTCTCTCTGGACTATGCTCCATGGTCGTGTAGACCAGTTGATGTTGATAGCAATCAAATGGAGACATTAGTTGAGAAAAACCTACGTTACACCATGTGGGAGATAGCCGACATACTCAAAATATCCAAATCAATAAAATTATCGGTGAAAATGAAAAATGTGTCTTTCACTTTACAGAAAAAACCTAAAGGAACTTTCTGGCCAACCGAATAGAATTGGTCAGACAAAAATTAAATTCTGATGTATCAGAGTTAACATCAAAGAAGTTTGACTTTTTGAACTAATGGAGAATATTGCTAACAAAAATGAATTGTTTGCAAAAGCAGTGACCTATTTAGAAGATAATTTTCTAATCCTTGGGAAAATCTGTCATTTAAAGTGAGTTGAATATTATAAATTTTGCAGAAATGACAAGTAATTGCTTTTTTTTTACCCCATCTATGGCATTTTAGAGATAAAAGACATCTTTTTCAGTAGGACTGAAATGCTACCATTTATTCTGTTGGTGATAATTTTCTGATAATTAAGTAATCTAGGAAAATGTTATGTGCCTCCTCAGGCTCTGAAAATGTAATGTGGATCCTGTTTTCAAACGTGATTCATTTGCATTTCTCTGCCAGAAATATCATAAAGTAAGCAAAATTAATAAATATTTATTCTGTGTTCACACATAATAATTGAGGTTGCTGTAGTTTCCAAAAACAAAATAAGAATAAATTTTTACCTTTATTGTCTTACAGGAAATTTTTATTGGCTCTAGGGAATACATCCAGGCTAAAACCTTTTGAAAAATGAATCATTGCAAGGAGCATCATCTGCCTTTGTAATATATTAAACAGTAGACTAGGAGAACCTTTACTGAAGGGATATTTTATTACAATTTAATGGTTTAATAATAAAATTTATACAACCGGACCAATGCTTTTAATCTAAAATCTTTAATATCCAATGAAGGATGTTGTGTGTACCATAGATCATAGTCATTGACTATAGTCAATTTAGCATTTTATAATGCGTTGTTCTGTATTTTAGCAGTGTTTTCTTTTTTCCTCTCTATTTATCTTTACTTGTCTCTTTCAAAAGATTACATGATCCGTTAGGGCCAGCATCAGCCTTGCAGTCTTTCCTGATATCTACAATACCCATGTCTATGTTACACTTCCAGTAAACACTTGTTGAGTTCAGTTATTATTAAGAAGAGGTTTAAACTTAAGTTTATTGACTCCTTTTTTCTTGGTATTATAATGCTTGGTATTAGAAAATTTGAGGAAAAAGCGATGTTTATTTTTAGGTAATTTTAGTATATAGGAGGATTAGGCATGTAAGAAATGTAAGCATTCTTGACAAAGTGCCTACAAAGTATAAAATTCTAAGTTATGTTTTCATAACAAGTGGGGAGAAGAATCCTTTAATGTGCCGATTTGAAAGTATTGAAAAGATATTAAGCCAGTTATTTTTCAAACTTATTTTATGCTATTTTAATAGAGCAAGAATATTATAATAGCAAAGTCTTTAACTGGTTTAGATCTACTCAAGCCCATTTAATTTCTTCCCCTATACTATTACCTATAAAGGTAATATAGGTATAAAGTATTACCTTTATAGATCCAAGATTTCGCCTCACTCACTTTGTTTTACCTCATAGCCCAGATTTGTAATGTCCTCCTAATACATTGAGTCAGCTAAACACAATTTGAAGACTGATTTTTTTGTGCCCACTTACTACTTGATTCACATACTTATCAGCTATATAACGAGCCTCTTCTGTACACGCTCAGTTCACTGTCTGAAATGGGCTAAGTAGGCAAAAATCCCTGCTTCCACAGAGCCTACTCTCTTATGAACCAAATCACAAGCTCCGTGCCCAATTTTGCCCAAAACTTAGGCCCGAGTGTAGATAAAGGAAAGCAATGAGGGCCAGTTCACTTGCAAGGATCAGCGTCCTTAAAGCCTGTGATTCCAAATTTTACAATTATGTTTTGCACCAAGAAGACTGGATGAACTCTGAAAAATGCCTTTTCTTTCATTCGTATAATCACTAAATGAACATTTTTAAATACGTGCTAAGTTCCACTCCCTCTACTAGTAGGCATTACATATATCATATATTGTAGTTGTGTACATGGCAATCTAAGGTATCATGGAAAATAACAAATTCATGATTTTATCACAGAGCTGATATTTTGGTTATTTCTAAAACTCCAGTGTTATTTTGCTGATTTATACTATGATTTAGAATTGGCATTTTAGGTCTTTTAAAAATGTAATTTTTTGAGTTTCATGCTCTGGAAGGTTTAGTGTGGAATTAGCCTGAGGTAGCTTTATAGTAATAAGGGGTGTCTTATTGAAGAAGCCTGCTAGTTCTTTACCTTTTATTCTTTTATTTCCTACTCCAAAACAATTGAGAAACTAGAAACTATACCCAAGGGAATTAACTCTCAAGTATGATCTGAAACTATTGGAACATAAATTCTTTAGTTTTTAAGTAAAATAATATTCATTTCACTCTCTCACTGAAATTATTGGGTTGGTTTTAAAATGAACCAATATATACCTGAGGCTTTGGGTTGATATTTAATGCCAAGGAGATGTCTAGTAATTCTAAAAACTGACTGTAACAAGGTTATTGCCACACTATGAGTATAATTTTAAATTACAAGGCAAGCAGAAAAGTAAGGAAAAAAAACCAACATTCTTGCCTAGGAAGGCAAATGTGAACTTGCTTGGAGGCCAAACTTGGTTTATAAATTTAGGTCTCCTGATAATAATGATTTAATATTATTGTAGGAGCATGAGCAAAGAACTACTAGTGTCAAGAATAAAGGGTTATATATTATTTATTTGACTTTTTTATTATTGGTGCTTTTCTTCCGTGGCGTGTAAAGTGCTTTTTAAATATACTCCTGGCAATGCTGAAAATTCCTTTGTTTGTTATGTCAGTTCCTTCAGATGGGGAAAGTGAATGAATAGTGTATCATTTTCCAAAGATCACATTTCTCTGATTCTTACTAAGTGTAAAGGGATGACACTGAGGCAAAATGCAGCAGTAGATCATCCCAGCTCAGTTTCACCTACAGAGTCAACATGTAAACTCTCGCCATGGTGTTTGTAAACCCATAATACGATTTACTATATCATGAGGGGTTGCAAGTATTTAAGGACCCCAAACAAATCCCAACCATGTAGAAAATTACAGAGTCAGGAGTAATTTAGGTAAGTGATTTGCTATCTTATGTAACTAAATGAATAAAAAAGCCTGCTACAGTGGGACTCAAAAATAACTAGAACCAGAGCTGGAAACACCATTAAAAAATGTCTTTTTATGGAGCATCTCTAATGCTTTTGTTATCTGCTGGTCAATTCTTTTGTCTGGGTAGATAGCAGTGCAGCCAACAAATTAAATGAAATGGCTCCTTAGTAAAAATGTTTGGCACCCACATTCAAATCAAAATAACAAATTCAGAAACACTTACCAGATGGAAAATTGGTAACATTTCACTCTTCTTTTATGACATTGTGTTTTTTCCAACAAAGGCAAAACAAATCTGAGAAGAATGTTGATTAACCAGGTTTGGGTGATATGCTCACCCCATTGGTCAATGAATCTGTTACTAAAATAAACAAACTGAAAACAATATGGATTTGAGAGTTGTAGTAGAGGGAATATGATAGAAGAGGGGCTAAGCAGTCCCCTAAGCTTAGGGGAGTTTGCATCCCCCCCAAAAAGGAAATATTCCTAGAGAAATAAAACATAGATGACCACTCATACTATGAAGTGAAACTTCTGAACAGTAAAAGCCCTTCCATTGCAATTAAAGTATCAAGTTATGGACAAAGACATTGAAGTATAGAAAATTAAATAGAATTAGAAACTGTGAGTCACCATAGATGAAGGCATGGAAGGTTCTTACAGCACCTGTCATAGTACTGTTTCATAAACATCAACCTCAATAAAAATTATTTGATGAGGATAACCAAAACTTATCTAGGTGATTAGCAGTGCAATCAGCAAATAAAATTAGATGGACTTCCTAGAAAAATACATCAAGCATATTCATACAAAAATAATTAATTCAAGGGATTAATGACATTTCAAAAAGGAGAACTAATTAGAAGGATAATTTAAAATATAATCTCATTAATGTTGATTAGTTTACAATTATTTAAAGAACAAGGGTAGAGAGAGGAAATGAGAAATAGTAAGTAAAAGCAATGGGAAAGTCAGCTCACAAAATAGAGAAAAATATAATATATGGCATTTTCTCCTTTCAAAATATCAGCTTTTTTCTGCAAGTAAATAGAAATGTTAAAGTTACAGAAAAAGAATGGGAATAAAAATTTTACATTTCAAGAATGTCAAAAATTTGTATTCAGTGTTTAAAAAATAACCTCAGTAATTATAGACAAAGTATATGCTTTTGTCTCAAATAGGTGAAATTACCATAATGATGCAAATTATGTATGATTTAAACTATTAGCAATATTGATCATTTATAACCATGGTTTCAATAAGATGCCATCAATGAGTTGCATAGCAACAATAAAAAGGGACATTTTTCAAAACCTATATTATATTCTATGTTATATCAGATTACAAAGAATTTACATTTTTAATTCACTTTGTCTTCAAACTAAATGGAAAATATACTAAAAACCCCTTAGTATACTAAACTTCAGTAAACTAAAGTTTACTTCTTGAATTTCATTAATAATGGTCCTTGATGCTAAAATATCTTTCAGTGGGAATAGACACAAAAGATTCCAACTCAATTTTAAAGAACCTTTAAAGATGAACAACAAATTATCAGAAACAAATTGTTTTTCATTGAGAGATTTTTTTAAAGAGAAATTAGCATCGTATTTAAAACACCCACATCCTCTGAGAATTTAATATTTTATTTTCCATGGTACAATCCATGTTTGAAAAATTTGATTAATTTCTTTCATGTTTATCAATAATTGAATCATATTCCATATTTCAAAACAAAATAGAACGTCTCACATATTTATAATGATGTGATATGTTAATTTATTCTTCCTCTATGCAAATAGTATTTAAATATCAAAAAATTTATCATCAATTTTTTTGGATTTTAACAAACCATGCTATTATATAAAATTAGTTGGAATGTTCCAATTGCCTTTTGTCTAGTACTGCTGCTTCCGCTTCTCACTTCTATTGTCTGCTCTCCATGCAGAAGACAAAAGCTAAAATACACAATTCATATAGTGCTTTTTGGGTCAAAGCCATACCAGGGTTCTCCTTTTCACTGAAGCCCTGCAATGTCTTACGAGATCCCTCCTGATCTGGCTTTATGTCTTGGACTTCACCCTTCCTGCTCCCAATCTATCACACCACCCCGGCACATTAGCTTCCATGACTCTAATATCCAGGCACTGCCTGTTGGCTGCCTTTACTCAAATGTCACCTTCTCAATGAAGCCAACCCTTTCCATCATATTTAAAATTGAAATCTACCTGCTCCAAACTCTTTATTATCCCTTTACATGCTCAATTGTTTCTATGGCACTTACCTTTTAACATACAAGATCTGTCCAGAAAAAGTCCAGCTGTTATTAATATAATGGTTCGTACAACACTGATGTAACCTGGCAGCCAAGTTCCCTGGACTGGAATGCACATGCATGAGCAATGATGACTTCACTGTACTAGTCAGTGGGGGTGGTAGACACCATTGAGTGAGCATGTGTACTGTGTGGCCATCACATTCAAAATGACTGAGCAAGTAGAGCAACAAATCTGCAACAAATTTTGCATTAAGCTTGAACATTCCTCTGTGGAAACTATTCAGATGATCCAGAACCCCGCAGCTATGGGCACCTGGTGATTGACAGCTTCATCACGACGACACTCCTGCTCATGCATCACATCTTGTGCAGAGTACTTTGGCAGAACATCAAATTACCCAAGTGACTCAGCCCCTGCTACAGCCCAGATTTGGGGGCCTGCAACTTCTGGCTTTTCCCAAAACTAAAAACACCTTTGAAAGAGAAGAGATTTCAGACCATCGATGAGACTCAGAAAAATATGTCAGGGCATCTGATGGCAATTGGGAGAACTGTGTGAGGTCCCAAGGTGCCTATGTTGAAGGATACAGAGGTGTCATTGTCCTATGTAAAATGTTGCTTGTATCTTGTATCTTCCTCAATAAATGTCTCTTTTTCATATTGCATGGCTGGATACCTTCTGAACAAACCTTGTACAATAGGTTATTTAATTATTACATTTTTTTATTGTCTATCTCTGCATGTCAGAATATAACATACAAGAGGGCAAGATTTTCTGTTTTATTCCTTGATATATCCCCAGTTTCTAGAGCACATAATACGTGTATCATACTTAATATGGTATACAACCCTTGTGTACCATATTAAATCTTCTTAATTTTAGATCCTCTGAGCATCTGGTCTTAGGGGTTGGTCCTTATTCTGTCCACAGTTTCCACTATGGTGATCAGGTTTGCATGGCAGATTTTGTAGGGCACAACCTGACAACTGCTTGCTTCATGTCCATCCAGTGCCCCTCCCACCTTCTGTTCCAGGGCTTCCCTGCTGGAACTGAACCACGACATGTCTCAACACCCTTCATGCCCATGCATGTGCAACCCAGGAATGTGGGAGAAGTTAATAACCTCACCATGAAGAGACAGAAGCCAGTGAATAAATTTTCCCTTATTTAGACTGTCTGGAGAAGTAACCATTTATATGGCCTCTCAGAAAGTAGTCATGTGAAATTAAGTAATAACTTGTCTTTGACACTGAGAAGTATCTGGATAGGTTGTGCACCCCTGCACTAGTTTGCTCTGCTGTTCAGCCTCACTGCTCTTCTCTCACTTCTCCTCCCTGAGACTGCACTGTCTGAAAAAATAGCAGCATGCTAGCTTTTGTCTCAGTCTCTGCTTTCTGAAAAACCTAGGTGGGGACAGTTTATTGAATAAGTGAGTGTAAATTTATAATGTCAAATAAAGGCATAGAAATATTGAGTGAATTACATTTATGCAAGCATATCCAATGAATCAGATGTATTGTCAAGCCTAAAGAATGAGAAAATACTCATGAGTCAACCTATAACAAGATAACTGATGTAAATGTGCTATATTTTCTCAATTTGTTGCTTCAACGTAAAATCAAAGCAAGAAATCTTTAACATGCATTGTAAGACATCTGGAAACCCTCAGTATCCTAGAAGCAGTATTTTTGTTTTTGAGCTTCTGGAAACCTTGCATAGATAACCATCTTTAGTCCACTAGCTTCAGAAAAAAAAACAAAAACTCTTTAAACTCAACATGAGTTCTTTTTGACTCATGGTTATATGACTTATGTATTCACTAGGTTTGTTACCTTTTTCTCAAGTGGTTTTATTATCCTCAAAAAATAAATACAGTCAAAACCAGCTTTGAAATATTAGAATAAATTATTGCATGCATTCTAAAGAGATAATATATTTATATTAAAGATAAATATCTTTCACACTAAATGACTGACATTTGTTAAACATATGTCCTATAGAAAAAACAAATTTCATTGCCTTCAATATTTTGTGCTCTTCACACTAACTGAATTTTTGCACAGAACGAATGCCCTGATCATAAAGGTAGTTATAATATTTAAGTCAAGGGTAAGACTTTATATGTGAATAAAATGATTTTCCTACCAATGTAATTAAAATTTTTTACTCTAAAGCTTTGGAATAAAAATGCTTAATAAATATCTTTAGTGATACTAAGATTATAATATTACTACATTTTGCAAATTTAGAGTTACCATAATAAGTTAAATTCCCCAAAGTAATGCAACTTTGATATTAAAAAAAATACTTATTCAACAAGCTCATGCATAAATGGGAAGAAATATATTCCTCTAAATTACATTTTACTTCTAGCATAAGTTTAGGAATTTAGCAAAAATGGAGAGAAGAAATGCATCTGCATCTTTAAGAAATTACAGATGATCAGAGAGGGAGAGCTTCTCCATGTCACTTGGAGGAATGAGAGTCTTACCTTCATTGGCCAGGGATTTTATCTAAGATGCACACACTTATTTTTTAAATATTAATAAAAATAGACACGTTTGACTATTTTAGATACTCCGTGTAGGTGAAAACATAAAATATTTGTCTTTCCATGACTGGGTTCCCTAATTTAGCCCAATATCCTCCAGGTTCATCCATGTTGTTTCGTATGGCAGGGTTTCCTTTTCTAAGGCTGAATAATACACCACATTTTCTTTATCCATTCATCGCTCAGAGGACATTTATGTTTTCTCCATGTCTTAGGTATTGTCAGTCACACTGCAATGAACATGAAGGTGCAGATCTGTCTTTGAGATCCCAATTTTAATTTTTAAAATATATACTCCAAGATGGGATTGCTGAAACATTTTTAGTTACCTGAGACAATAAATTCCTATCCTACTTTTAGTTTTTTGAGGCACATCGATATTGCTTTTTATAGTTGCTGCATTAGTTGACGCTCCCACCAGCAGCGTTCAATCATCCCAGTTACGTGAGGCATCTAAAATAGTCAAACTCATAGAAACAAAGAGTTGACTAGTGATTACCAGGGCCTGGAGGGGAGGGGCAAAGGAGGAGTTGCTGGCAAATGAGTAGAAAGTTTCAATTACATAAGATGAATAGGTTCTAGTACTCTGCTGAACAACATTTTGCCTGTACTTAACAATACAGTATTGTGCACTTAGATTTTTATTAAGAGGGTAGATCTAAAGTTAAGTATTCTTACCACAATAATGAAATACAAAAATAGGTGAAAAGAAAACATGGTATAGAAGTTTGGTTGTGTGCATTTTTCTGGTAAGCTATTCACACCACAAAGAGATCAAGAAACACTATTGAAAAGGAAGGCGAACATTTATTATGGACATTTATTGACTTTTCTGCCATCTCCTTTCTTAAGACTTATTCCAGTTTGCATTCAAGCCTCCACCTCTCACCAATGATCAGAGCAGGCCCTGACTCACCTAAAGCAACCAACACGTTTTATTCCCCTCCGAGAGAATGGCTCACGGCAAGCACGGAGCGCCCTGCCCCTAATCAGTGTGAACCTCAGACCCACAGGTGAGAGCTCGTGGAAGGGGACATCTTGGCCCTCTGGGCCTGGGCGCTGAATTGTGGAGGCCAGACGTGGTTGTAGCCATCTCACACCCAGTAGGGAAGCCAGCTCTAGGGGAAGGACAATTCACAGAGAAGGACAGTGCCAAACGATCCTCAAGAAATAAACCCAAGAAGCTACTGAAAATCCATCTGAAACTTTTTCCATCTATGGAGATTTTTAGTTACAGGAGACAATAAATTCCTGTTATAACTAAGGCCAGTTTGAGTTAGGAATACTGTTATTTGCAGCGAAGAACCCTGACTGATACCAGTAATCATTAATCTCAACTATATGTTCGAAGGACTTACTTCCTTTTGAAACCTTGCTATATTTAGTTATTTCTCAATGGTACTTCAAAAGTAAGTGCATTCTAGTTTTAAGTCATAAAAGACTGGCTTGTTCAGGAATAAAACAGAGGTATAACTATAAATTAAAACATATCAACACCGTCATTTCGCAAACATTTTCAGAGGGCAACGGGCAGCCTGGAGAACCTGAACACTAACCATCAATGGTGTTATCAAATGCAACATTATACGTCGGCTGCCCAGGGCATTGTTCTAAACCAAAAATGTTTTCAGAGGCTACAGGTCCCTACGATATTTAAGATATTTACTTTCTTTGTATTTAATTTACTTATCTACCATATGTATAACTATATAAATTCAGAGAAGTAGCCAAGGGTATAAATTGATATTACTAAGATTATTCCTTGAATGTTTTTAACCAGTTCAGTAACTAAACTAGTAATATCATAAAATAATGTTTGTTTTTAAATTGGTAATTAAAAAGTGGAATTTCTTTTGTGTTATATAGTAGCTAATTTGTTATTTAGTCATTTTAAACCATGAAGGAGTAAATTTAGTTATAGGCTACGTCTTAAGCAGAGGTGATAGGTTCAAGGCCAATGGCATAAAAGGTTCAAATGATAACTAGAGTTGCACAAAATGCAATGCCTTTATGCTCATCCATGTTTTAGATGTCCTGCCTGCCCGGCCTGCCTCTCAGTATAGAGATTTGAAAAAAAAAGAGAGAGAGAGAGAGAGAGAGACAAAGGTGATATATAAAAAAAGGGTATAATGAGTATGAAAGCAGTATTTATTTTCATTAAGTAAGTCCTAATTCCTGGTACCTGTGACTGTGATCTTACTTGGAAATAGTCTTTGCAGGTGTAACCAAGTAAAGCTGAAGCCATACTAGATCAGGGTGGGCCCTGAGTCCAATGACTGATACCTTCATTACAAAGAGTATGAGGTTTGGGTACAGATAGACACACAGAGAGGAAAGACGGCCATGTGAAGATGAGGCAGAACTTGAAGCACTGTGGCTACAATCCAGTGAACCCCAAGGATTGCTAGTAACCACTAGAAGCAAAGAAGTAGCAAGGAAGGATTCTTCCCGAAGGCCTTCGGAGGGAGTATGGCCTCGCCAATGACTTGATTTTAAATTTCTAGCCCCCAGAACTGTGAGAGAATAAACTTCTGTTGTTTTAAGCCACCAATTTGTGGTAATTTTTAACAGAAGCCCTAAGAAATGAATACATGAATCCTAAAAGAAGCCAATTGCCTAGGAGACACATCATGTCTTAAGCCCCAGCTCCCTGTTTACCCTAAACCTCCTAAATCAAGATCTATTATTTTCTCTTAGTGCCTGTTTATTCTACTTACAGGGAAAAAGAAAAGTAAATAGCTGTGCTTTTTTAGAGAGGCATAATTTAGAAACGCAAACTCTGTGAGGTTCAGGGCAGGCAAGATCGACACCTGCTTCCTTTCACCTCTCCCGTTTTCCGTGGTAACTAGTTGCTTATATGAAAGCTCAGTGCTGCCAAACTGCAAGATGGCCCAGAAATAAGGCAGGGATTTCGATAACCAGTGTGAATCCTCGGCTTCATTCCTTCTTCCTTCCAGTCAGACACAGACTCCAATGGACCAAGGTTCACCGGGTTATCTTCCATTTGCATCCACCATCCACTTTCCACCTCTCTCCTCCATGTTTCTGTAGAAGGCTGAGTTACATGGACACTTCAATAGGCTCCTCCCATCACCCCAGACTTGTGTGTGGGATGGACAATGGAAAGTCCCAACAGCATCAGGAGGAGGAAGAAGAATGAGATCAGCGTGTTTGTTTTCTTGGCTTTCTCCACGAGAGGGCACTGCCTGCTAGACCTTGACCAAAGGTTGCATACCCTTTAAATATGGCCTTCTTTATATAACTCTCTCCATCTGAGTTCCAGGAAGTCTTCCCTCCTTTTGCACCTTGGGCCCTTCTCTTGAAGCTCCTCCCATTTGCTAGGCCCAGGTTGTTGCTCTATCCTTATGATTCTTTTATATCTCCAGCGTGGTTTTCAATAATCCTTTTGTAGTAAATCCTACTTCAGTTGTTCAAGTATGCCATCTGTTTCTAATTAGAATTGTTTGATAGCCCCACCCTCTCCCAGTGCAGCCTTCCCTGTCCTCATGTGTCTCCATTTATAGAATAGGTCCTCTGCTGCCTCCTGTTTTATTCTTATCAGTGGCCGCATACCTGGTTGTAAACCACAGCTGCGTGGACGGGAAACTTCTCTTCCAGAAGCTGACCAACCAGATGAAGGTCAGGTCATTCACTCATATAACAAATATTTGTTGAGTCCTAAGTGCCAGGAAGAAACTGATGAACAAGAAGGTCAAGATATCTATTCTCATGGAGCTGAATATTTAAGGAGAGTAACAACCAATATAAGACATCAACATATATTTTAGGTTTTGTAGACTCATAATCTTTTAGAATTTTCTTTCAGGAATTCTCTAAATGTTGAATTTTTATATGCTCTCAAACATATTCTATCCTGCGCATTTTAATTTGAAACTCTAGTGCTAATGAGTACCTAAAAGTATAATTTACTTTTCAAGGGCATCATTTAGGTTTAATTGACATACCATAAATTTCACTCATTCGAAGTAAATTGAGAGAGTTGTGCAACCATCACCACAATCTAATTTTAGAACATTACCATCACCCCAAAAAGTCTCTTTGTGTCCATTCACATTCATTCCACATTCTCACTCTCTCATTCCAGTACCACTTCTCCTTTATTCATTCATCCATCAGTGAACATTTAGGTTACTTTCATGTCTTGGCTACTGCAGTATATATCCTACAATGAGCATAGCAGTGCATATGTCTGTTTGAACTGGTGTTTTTGTTTTCTTTGGATAAATGCCATGATGTGAGATTGCTGGGTCATATGGTATTTTTATTTTTGATTTTTTGATGAATCTCCATACTGTTTTCCATAGTAGCTACACTAATTTACATTCCTGCCAACAGTGTGGATGGGTTCCTTTTTCTCCACATCCTCACCAATATTTGTTATGTTTTCTTGTTTTGAAAATAGCCATTGGGACAGGTGCCTTAACTGTGTGCACCTGAGGGCTACAGCAGCGCTGCTAGAGAGGGCCATGTCTGTGTGTGCTCTCCAGCTTTAGGCAGAAAGTGGGAGAATGCTAAGGCAAGGGAGAACGCTGTGGTCACCCCCATTTGTCTGCCCCATCCAAGGAACCAGGGAGTGTTGCAGCTCCTGAGCTCTCTTGCTTCAGCAAGGCGGTGGGATGCTGCTGTGACTGTGCATCTCCACCTGTCTTAGCAGCACACGGGACCACCACTTGCATTAGAAATTAGGTAAGAAGCACAGTAATGTGGCCTGCCAGCTCCTTCATTTCTATGGAGTTTTTCAACTGGCCCTCACCCTTCCAGTCAACCACTTTAGGTTATAAAGTGAATCTCCTTCCTGTATAGTCTGGTCACTTTTCAGACTGTTGGGATCTTTTTTTCACTGGGTCTCAGTACAAGCGTGATCACATGTGAACCCTTTAAGAGGAAGTCTCAACTGAGACTCCCATAGCATTTGGGTCCCTACACATTTTCTCTGGTTTTTAAGACAGACATTTTGGGGTCCCTTCTCTTTGGTGCAGCTCTCAGGGTTTGGGTTGTCATATGTGGGGCACCAACTCCTCACTCCCCACCCGGGGAGGTTTCTATCTGGTAATATCCCTTCCTATTGTGCGTTGCCTCGCAGAATACCCCATCATCACCATCATAATCCTCATTGCCTGGCATTAAGACTGCCCAAGATGCAAAAAGACTGTCATTCTTCATATTGCTGTGTAGTTTAATTTTATATCACAGGTACCACTTTACATGCTAGAAGCAAGTAAATACATACATGCTAATCATTCCTTGTGCTATGATTTTCTGATTTAGAATCAGCACTTGCTACAAGATGTACATAACCATTAACTGAAAATACAGGAAGATTTAGACTATCTAAATGAAATCTTTCTCCCTTTTCTATCAAAGTATTTTGGATCAGCCAGCAGGACTTTTTCTACCATTCATATAGTTTTAGAGAATTATGAAATAACCTATTTTGTGCACATGGTAGGGAATCTAAATGAAGCTCTCTGTTAGTTTATAAACTGATTCTATAACTTTAGCAAAAAATTTATGACAGTGTGAGTGAAAAAGGAATAAATAGTGCATTATTGTATCCAAGAAATATGTCACTAAATTAAAGTGTAACATTGTTGCGACTCTGGGATTTTAAGGTACATTACCATTAACAGGGTACCTGTACAGAAAAATAGGTAAATGGGAGCCAATTAGTATAACCACTGTCCTCTGTTCCTTGATGAATTTTTGTAATTCACCCCAAACTTGGATGAAAAGGTAGAAACATTTTCTTTGCTTTGATGCTATTGAGCATGTCTTCCCGGAATGCTTTACACCATCTCTTCTGCCCTGGCCCTGCACACCCTGCTCGGGAAAGATCCCTCTTTGTTAAAATCAGCAGCTTAATCTTTCAGGATGACAGTGCAGAGCCTAGACCTGGGCAGGCCCCAGCTCCATGCTTCTTGTATTCCTCCTACTTCTCTCCAGATAATTTTGCTCGAGACTATAAAACACCCTGTTGATTGAAGTGTGAAGATTGTAAATGTGATTGATGAGCTGTATTTGATTAAATGTGTGACTGCTGCAGGGGACATAGACATTTCTTCCTGTTAGTGGAAACCCTGTGAAAATCACTTAAACCTAACCCTGCAGGCTGGGAGCACCTCTTTTAAAAAGTTAAGTCAAAATTGCAAGCTCGTAGAAATACAATATGACTAGTTGAGTCTACATGAACAGCACTCCTATCATTAAAAACTGTTTTGCAGGTGGATAATTACTGTTTAATCATTATTATTGCGTATTAACTATTGATCTATATTTATCACCTGATAAAATCTGTTCCATTTAGCACTTTAACAACTTGAATATTTCAAGGGCAAAGTTATTCTGATAAAAGAAGTGATTAGCTTTTTAGAATATATACAGCGATCACAGTGATTTACACTTTAAATATCTTAAAATATTATTTGTCAATTATATGCCACCTCAATGAAGCTGAAACAAAAATGGAAAAAAAATATATATCATCCAAATCGTAGGACTGAAATATGTTCCCATAAAATTCATGGGTTGAAGTTTTAACTCCCATTACGACTTTATTTTTTGAGATAGGGCTTTCGGGAAGTAATTAAGGTTAAATAAAGTCTTAAGGATGGGGTCCTAATCAGATAGGATTTGTGGCTTTATAAGAAGAAAAAGAAAGAGAGGCCCCTTTCTCCCCCTGCACTAAATGACCAGAAGCCATGGTGAGGCCACAGAGAGAGAGAGCAACCATCTACGAACCAAAAAGAATCCTGACCAGAGCCTGACCTTGCTGGCATCCTGATCTCAGATATGGAACCCACGGAATTGTGAAAAAAAAATTTTCTATTTCTTAAGCCACTCAACATATAAACAAAAAAAGAAGCAATAAAATAGGTAACCACTCTAGTTTCTTTTGAGCACTACTGGGCTATGAAAGATTAATCATGAGTGCCCATGATAGCAAAAATAATGCACCCAAGCGCTGGCTGGTGTGGCTCAGTAGACTGAGCACTGGCCCGTGAGCCAAAGAGCTACTGGTTCGATTCCCAGTCATGGCACATGCTTGGGTTGTGGGCCAGGTCCCCATTTGGGGGCACATGAGAGGCAAACACACACTGATGTTTCTCTCCCTCTCTTTCTCCTTCCCTTCCCCTCTCTCTGAAAATAAACTAAAATAATAATAATAATAATAATAATGCGCTCAAATAATGTTGGTATTAGTACCTAACAGGCCCGTTGACTGAACATGCAGGTAAGAATGGGAAAATAGCATCTTGTTTGATAGAAGTTCTGTGAACTAGAGTGCTTTGACGTTTGTGAGGCAGTATCTTTTCATACTTTCAGAATGTAGGTATAGTTAAGAAAACATGAGAACAATTGGAAAAATAGGAATAAGCTCTTAAGTAAGAGAAATCTAGTGGACATTACTGTTTCCACAACTTTATGCCATGGCAGCATTTTTATTTTTTAAACTTTTTTGTCGAATCTCCTAAAATTTATGTATCTCAAGTAATCCAATATAATGGCAGGTGCTTAAATATCTAACTGAATTGAGGTCCTGCAAAAGCCTTAAGGGAAGTTTATGTTTCTTGGTCTGATGGAGCCGCACTCATGGAGAATTATCTTTAAGCATGGAACACTGTAAATTTTGCAGGGTTCCAGTCCCTTGTTGATAAACTTAAAAACCCTGTCACCTACTTAAAAACCAAGGTGCCAAGACTATACTAATGAGCAGTGTCAGACATGGGCCTGCTCTTGCAAGCTTTTAGTTCAGTGCAAAAAAAAAGATAGTAATAAGATAACACAAGCAGATATAAAGTTACAAGTGTAATGTGAGCATATTAAAGGCAGGTGTACATTAGCATTTCTTCTCAATTACACAGGTAAGATTCTTTTTCAATGAATATTATTTTAATGTCTAGATGGATGCCAAGAGTCAAACTCCAAATCCAACAAATTGCACAATATTTTTTTTCCAAGAAAATACTCATTTTCAGGTAAAGAGATTCTGAGCTATCACAAAACTAGTGAAGTATATATTTTATTCTTATATTCTTATCTTTAAACCAGCTCAAAGAACCGACTATGTGCTGAGTAAGATAGAGTTAAATGTTGTCCATTAGCAATTAATAGGTATAGAGGGGGAGGCAGTGGTTATTTTCTAGAACCATCAGGAAAAAATTATTCTAATTATACCTGAGAGTTTATCTGCAAGTTTACCATTTAAGAGCTTACTTTACACATTTTCTCATGTTTGGGAAAATGGTCAGAGAATCAACACCCAGGAAGAACATGTTTTTCCTAAAGCTTCCTTCAATATTTTGAAAAAGAAAAAAAATATACAACACCACACAACTTTGTTTTCCTGATGGGACCGGCATTTTATGGACTAGCTCGAGATTTCTGTGTGGACTAGGTCTTTCACTTCCATTTTTCCCCCCTGGTTTCCCAGCCTCGGACAAGGTGTTTGTTTTTCCCTAAACTTAAAATGGATTCCAAAGCATGAATTTATGTTAAATGAGATTTCTTAAATCTTGCTTTATAATTATTTTTGAAGTGCCAGGTTTGATAGGAAAAAGATATGTTTTGCCTTAAAGAAAAGTTGATCTTAAGTCACTCAGTGAAAATAAATTATGATTTTGTTGTAGCAAATAATATTCATTCCCATATACATTCGTCATTCTTCATGAAATCGTTGAACAGTGTGGCTCCTTTATTTTTCCTCTAGAAACCTCAGTAAAAGTCAAAACAATAAATGGTATGAGAATTAAAAATGAATACAATTAGAAAGTTATTTATTGTATTAAAACTAAGAGACAGGCATTTCCGAGGCAATAAATAGATAAATAAATAATGTGTAGATTAGAGTTACTTTGTAACTTTTAGGTAGGAGAAAATAGCAGAACATTGGAAAAAACACTAATTTTTTATTTTAGTTTAATTTTTTTCTGAAAACTTTTAGAGTAAAGCAAAAGGATGAATTAACTTTTTAAAAAGTTAGAGGGTAAAGAAGCCAACCTGAATGAAATGATTAAAAATAACAGCAGATAATTTGTATAACTTCATAAGAACATGAAAAATAAAAACAATACTAAGAGATTATTATGCAATATTCTCCCTGTTTTCTTTGTTTTTAGACGTACACTTTTTTTTCTCTGCTAGAAAACTTTTTATAAGCTAGTAGCTTTCTTTTTTTCTGTTAGAACACTTTTTCTCCCCCATCTAAACCCCTTTCTTGATGACTCCTACTTACTGCTACAGGTCTCATACTCACAAAACAGTATGACTTTTGCATATGACTTATGCATATTAAAGAAACATAATTAGCCCTCTTTAGCCCACAATCTCCTTATACATAGGAACAATATCTTTTTAACTTTGTATCTATCTCTAGAAGCAAGCTGGGTGCTTAGCACAGAATAGCATTCAATAAACATTTTCTGAATGAATGAGTATGAGTTCACATTATTTGTCAGCTGTAAAATATGAAGACTGAACATACCAAAGGTTGAAGCAATGATGGATATTATTAGCAATTAATTTGTACTTAATAATTTAATAGCATAATTAATCATTATTGTGATACATATTAATAAATCAAATGGTAAAGTGTTGACATAAATTAACATGCTACCATTACTCTGGCATAGCCTTGCCAAAACTTCTTTGGATTAACTGGGAGAAAGTAAGGGACCAGGAAAAATGAGGAGTAAAGTAAATTTTGAACCCTGTATTACTTTCCTCCCTTTCAGTTGTGTTGAGAGGAATTTGAGTACTGGTCCCTAATCCCAAACTGGCATGCATCTGCAAACAGAGGACTTAGCTTTCCCAATAGCACTTTAGGAAAGGAGCAATGTCAACAATTGTCCTAGACTCCACCTTTCTAAGGGACAAAGGATACTGCACTCACGAGTTCCTAGGACTTCCCAGAGACTAGTGGCTGTGGAGAGAGGGACACAGGTCCCTGGGCTCTCCTGAGTTACAAAATCACTTATTCCTCTCTGATTGAGCCGAAGATACATGAAAACATAGTGAACAAGAAAAGACATTTGACCCTTGGGTTTGTAGGGCCTTCACAGTGAAGATGGCAGAAATTAATTAACCGTAAAAATAAAGGTACGACGGCAATGGTGATACATTTTGCAAATGAGAGGGTCCTGTGCCCTGATTACAAGGCAATGTGAAATCCACAGATCTGCAGTGGAATCACAAAGTAATGCTCTCTCCCAACTCATTCCCCATTCATCCCTTGATATGGTTGGAGGGGTCTAGGGTTGACAAAAAAAAACAAAAAACATTTTTGCTCTGGCTGGTATAGCTCAGTGGATTGAGTGTTGGCCTGCAAACCAACAGGTCACCAGTTCAATTCCCAGTCAGGGCACATGCCTGGGTTGTGGGACAGGTCCCCAGCAGGGGGTGTGTGAGAGGTAACCACACATTGATGTTTCTCTCCCTCACTTTCTCCCTCCCTTCCTGTCTCCCTAAAAATAAAATAGATAAATTTTTTTTTAAAAAAACATACATTTCTTCCCCCTTCTTTATAGGGCTGGAATCTGTGTTGGTAGAGCAGAAGAGGATAGGGCTTAAGGGAAATCCTCTGTTTAAACCTACTCTATCAATACTTTTTGGAAATTGCCACAGGCCAAAATATATTTGATTTCTCAAAAAAAGCAAAAGTTAAAAAAAGCAAAAATAAAAGAGAAAAGATAATGTATGCATGAATATAGGTTATGAACTGTATTTCTGAGACTGGATCTTGAAATTCTAGCAAGTAAAGAAATCCTTGAATAATGTCAATACTTATGCAACTACCAGCTCTTTCTTCACCTATTTCTAAAGATCATCTGAGTCCTTTCTTATGTTATAAAGAACAGACCTCCACATAGGTCTTCATATAATTTCACTATTAAATCATCTTATAATAAAAGTTCTTGGAATAATTGTCCTTTTGTATTTAACAAAATACCATGAAAAAATATTCTCTTTTAGAGGCTCACATTATCCCCAGTGTTAACTCATATTCAAAATCACAGATGCCTTTTACTCTCTTTCAAAATGAGTATAAAATATGCTTTATCACTCCTTCATAGAAATTGTTTCCCAAGAAAAATTACCATGTGTTAAAAATGACCTTGCATTAATGCAATTACTAAGACATTGCCCCCAAGATATACCACTTGTATCTTGTTTTGTGGGAAATCTTAATTAATTTATTATCCACAGGACTGCAGCAGCCTACTGATGGGAAGCAAATATTTGCTTCCCTTTGGGGTTGGCATACCCAACATGCTTATTTTCAATTATCAGCAGAGTTTCTCAATTAGATGTGGCCAATGAAATCCTTGGACAACTATTATTTCTATATTTTTATAGATGATCTGTCATGTTCCCCAGCAGTACATGGTTCCCCTATAGCAACATGTTGATTCTTTATATCTTCTGAGAACTTTTTTAAATACTTGTACTCCATTTTCAGCAGTTCTTCTGAAATAGGGTAGGGGGAGTGTTGATCTAAAATTGGTATTTTGAGTCACATGTTTTATGCCAGCTCATTAAAGCAACAGTACATTTAGGGATGAGTCTCTCTTCTACAAATTTTCTAAATGAAATGAATGGAATCATCCATAATGATATTCTCTGAGGCCTGCATAGCTTTGTTTATTTATTCCCCAGGACACCTAGGGCTATAAATTTGCATGTGTCCATCTTGGCAATGAAACACTAGTCTTGGCATCTGGCATCGTTCACAAGAGCATGTTGGTGTAGTTCCCAAAGAAGTCAATTACTAAAAGCTGGGAGCAGATACCAAAGGGACCACATTCCAGAGAAGCCTTTCATCAGCCAGTACACAGGTTGGATATCCAGCAGGTACACACACTTCCTTGTCAAAAATGTGTTATATCAAGTAGATGCACACATTCTGTCCATTCGGAAATGTCCCATGGCCAAAAAGGCAAAAATACATTTAAGCCTGCATTGAAAAGATTAAAAGCTACATTTAAATTTAAATTAGTTCAGTGAATTCAGCAGTGGCCCCCAAATTCAAGCATTTAGTATAGTACTGTTTTAAAAAGTTGGGTTTAACTATATCTTGAATAAACAATCATCCTGCTAAAGAAGAAGCTGGATTCATACACAGAGAGTAAGTAGCAAATGCATTTATCCTCCCTGTCCCCAGGAATGCATTAGCTTGTTAAATATTAAAATCAATTTGATGTTTAATAGGGAGCCAGTATAATTTCTTTAGAAAAATGATGCAGTCAGTTCATGGTAATGAATAGCTAACTTGGGTACTTCATGCTATTGAATCCAGTGGTCCAACTTTTCAGGAAAATAGTAGCTTAGGTTTTTCAGTAATCCAATAAACATATTTATGAATTTGTTAGGTGCTACTCAATTTAAAATTATTGTTCCCACTCCCCAAAAGTCATTAGAAAATATGAATATAAATCTGTTATTTAAATAGCTTCATTCACTAGAAGTTGCAAATATTGGAAAGACAGTGATTGCTAAACTTCCTTAATCACTTTTCACCTGGGCACAAAAACAGACAATAGGTGTTGGGTTGGAAGCTTGGTTCTTCCAAGTTAACAGCTCTGGTAGCTTTAGTAAGTTAGCTGCCTCAATTTGCACTTGTTTTATCATTTTAAAAATCAAATTAATATCTACCTCATGTTAATTTTTTAGTTGGGATTGAATTATTTAGTACCAAAATTATGGTATTATTCTGAACAAAGGGAAAACTATTACCAATATCTAGCAGCAAGGATTCTTTTTGTACTACCAATCTTTAACCAGGCACATTTCTAAACATCTTTTATTTCCTGCTATATCACCTTTTCCTGGGGTTATGAATGTTCTGTATTCCAGGCTAAAGGTCTACAGGACCAAACGGAATTCCTCAAACTGGAGAAAAAAAATTGGTTGATAGTTAAAATATATATTACTGCATTTTTCATCATAACTATAATTTTAAGTTCATCTGTGTGAGGACACGAAGGTCAATTTTTGCTTACTATTAAGCCCGAAACACCCAACACTGTTTGCTTATAGTAGATGCTCACAAAATGGTTGTTGAATAAATAGAACGAAAGACTGAATTAATTTGTGAATTTACCCTGTGTTCATGTAGTTCCTTCTTCCAGTAATATAGTGCACAAGGCACAGAAAGCATGGTGATTTTGTATATGGTTAGCAAGGAGGTAGTAAGGCCCTCAGAAAAACTATAATCGCTGCTGTTTGCTAGATGACCTGAATACATGAATGGGCAAATTGGAAAAAAAAAAAAAGGGAAAGGGGTAAGTCTGTAGATAAAGATCGTTAATTGGGGACTGTAATAATTGTTCAGGTGTAAGGTAATGAAAGGTGAGACTTGAGTTAGTGACAGAAAAGTACACAGAAAAGAGATGCTCTTTATGTGCTAATTTAATTCCGAGAGTGAGGGAGAGCGAGAGGTCTGCTCCCTAGTTCAATGCAGCTGCAGCTAAGAACCTTCCAGGTCAGGGCTCAGGCTTAAGTCGGCAGCCTGAATAGCTGTTTGTGAACAACTTATTTTTCTTCTTAGCATTATATATCAGTTTGTTCAATCAAAAATGTATCATCTACATGGAAAAAGTGAGAAATTTAAAGTTTCATCACTGATGTGTTCCTTAACTCAGGGAAAAAAAAAATTGTATTGACCACTAGTGCCTACTACCACTCTAATTAGTTTTGGCATAAACTAGTGAACGTAACAGACGAATATACTTGCATCATGAAACCTACATCCTAGTGGGAAGAAGATGACAATGTTAAAAACTGACTGATGCTATGCAGAAATATAAAGCAGAGTAATAAGGACCGTGGCTGTTCAAGCAGGGAGAGGGAGATTATAGCAATTTCAATAGGGCAGTCAGGGTAGACCACACTTAGAAGCAAACATTTGAGCAGCAGCTTAAAAGTAAAGGAGAGATAGAGCCACAGCAATACCAGTTCTCGCCATCAGCTTTCAATGTTTATTAAAATGTATATGTGGAACCTAATCAACAAATCAAACAAATGAGCAAAATAGAATCAGAGACATGGAAATAAAGAACAAACTGGCAGTGACCAGGGGAGGTGGGGAGGGGGATGACGGGGGAAGGAAGGGGAAGGGGCAAGTCAAGGAACATGAAAAGGGGACTCATGAACAAGGGGGTGGGGACTGATGGTGGGAGCAGGGTGGGGGTGGTAGATGAGGCAGGGAAGAGCAACGGGGAAAGAGGTGGGACATGTATAACTAAACAACGATTAGAAAAAGAAAAATGTTATCTGAAAGTAATAAACATGGAAACTTATTTACTGCATTTTTTATTTTAATGACAACTGTGTCAAACATTTAACATAATCATATTACAGGGTACTAGCTAGATTCTTTCTTTTTTAATTTTCATTTATTTATTTATTTATGGTATATTTTATTGATTATGTTATTACAATTGTCTCATTTTTTTTCTCCCCTTTAACCTCTCCACCCTGTACCCTATCCCATCATCCCCACACCCCTTGGTTCATGTTTATGCATTACACATCTCAGTTCTGTGGTTTCTCGATTTCCTATACCATCCTTAGCCTTCCCTGTCTATTCTTTTTTATTTTTGTCAACATTTTCTCACCACCATTTTCCCCAGCCCCATCCCTCCTTACCCTCTACCCTCAATCCTTCCCCCATTTGGCTTTGTGAATGGGTCCTTTATGCATGATCTTTGATGACCCTTCCCTTCCTTTTCCCCTGTTATCCCCCTACTTTCTACCCCCTGGTTACTGTCAGTTTGTTTTTTATTTCAGTGTTGCTGGTTATGTTTTGCTTGCTTGTTTATTTTGTTGATTAGATTCCCCTTATAGGTGAGATCATATGGTACCTGTCTTTCACAGCCTGACTTATTTCACTTAGCATAATGCTCTCCTGTTCCATCCATGCTGTCGTGATGAGTAGTAGCTCCTTTCTTTCTTTCTTTCTTTCTTTCTTTCTTTCTTTCTTTCTTTCTTTCTTTCTTTCTTTCTTTCTTTCTTTCTTTCTTTCTTTCTTTCTCTTTCTTTCTTTCTTTCTTTCTTTCTCTTTCTTTCTTTCTCTTTCTTTCTTCCTTCCTTCCTTTCTTTCTTTCTTTCTTTCTTTCTTTCTTTCTTTCTTTCTTTCTTTCTTTCTTTCTTTCTTTCTTTCTTTCTGCTGTGTAGTATTCCATTTTGTAAATGTACCATAGTTTTCTGATCCACTCATTTACTGATGGGCACCTAGGCTGCTTCCAATACTTGGGTATTGTAAATTGTACCACTATGAACATTGGGGTGCATAGGTCCTTTTGAATGGGTGTTTCAGGATTCTTAGGGTATAATCCCAGCAGTGGAATTACTAGGTCAAGGGGCTGTTCCATTTTTAGTTTTTCCACAGTGGCTGCACCAGTCTGCATTCCCACCAACAGTGTACTGGAGTTCCCTTTTCTCCACAACCTCACCAGCACTTGTTGTTTGTTGATTTGTTTATGATAGCCATTCTGGCTGGTGTGAAGTGGTATCTCATTGTGGTTTTAATTTGCATCTCTCTGATGGCTAGTGATGCTGAGCATCCTTTCATATGTCTCTGGGCCCTGTGTATGTCCTCCTCAGAGATGTGTTTGTTCATGTCCTTTGTCCATTTTTTAATTGGACTGTTTGTCTTCCTAGAGTGGAGTTGTTTGAGTTCTTTATATATTTTGGAGATCAAACCCTTTTCCTAGGTATCATTGGCAAATATATTTTCCCATATGGTTGGTTCCCTGTTCATATTGCTGATGTTTTCTTTAGCCATGCAGAAGCTTCTTATTTTGATGAAGTCCCGTTTGTTTATTCTCTTCTTTATGTCCCTTGCTCTAGGGGACATATCGGTGAAAATATTGCTGTGTGGAATATCTGAGATTTTCCTGCCTATGTTCTCCTCTAGGACTTTTATGGTGTTGAGACTTACATTTAAATCTTTTATGTATCTTGAGTTTATTTTTATGTGAGGTGTCAGTTGGTGGTTGAATTTCATTTTTTTGCATGTAGCTATCCAGATCTCCCAATACCATTTGTTGAAGAGGTTATTTTTACTTCATTTTATGCTTCTGCCCCCTTTGTTGAATATTAATTGACCATAGAGACTTGGGTTTATTTCTGGGCTCTCTAGTCTGTTTCATTGATCTACGTGTCTGTTCTCATGCCAGTACCAGACTATTTTGATTACAGTGATTATCATCTTTATAATTTAGTTTGATGTCAAGTATTATGAGCCCTCTGACTTTGTTCTTTTTTCTCAAAATTGCTGCAGCTATTCAGGGTCATTTATGATTCCATATATATTTTTGAAATGTTTGTTCTATATCTGTGAAATATGTCATTGGTATTTTAATAGGGATTGAATTGAATCTATAAATTGCTTTGGGTAGTATGGACATTTTGATGATGTAATTCTTCCAATCCATGAACATGGTATTTGCTTTGATTTATTTGTGTCTTCCTTAATTTCTTTCTTCAGTTTTGTACAGTTTTCTGAGTACATGTCTTTAACCTCCTTGGTTAAACTTACTCCTAGGTACTTTATTTTTCTTGCTGCTATTATGTTCTTTACATATAATTTTTAAACACAAATAAATTGTGAAGTAGGACTTACTATTTTTGTTTAATAGGTAAGAAAATTAAGAGTCAAGAAGGTTAGGTAAACATCACAAAAACTGTTAAGGCATCAGCAAAAGTCATTTTTAAATAAGTTAATAAATCACCTAGACACACAGGGTGAGTACAACTTGGAAAGCTATATGTATATTTGAGCCTGTACCATCATCCACAGTTGCAGGTAAAGTTTTTTTCCGAGTCCCACATTTATTTCCACGGTCACTTTTCTTCATCGTGATGGAACTAGGAGGTGGCAGGTGAGGCACTCACCTCACGCAAAATTTAAGGGACACCAAAAAGCTCAGTGATCAAAGTAAATAATATTTTAATGCTGCAAATATTAATAAATCAAAATTAATACAAGCACCTGTTATTAATAAAATATCCAACTTTGAATGACAAAGACCAGGCTCTTAGCTTACATACCTCACTTGCTTCACCCTAATCACAGATCTATCTGACATTTCAATTATTCCTTTTCCCACACAGCGAGGAGATAGGCGATAAAGTCTAAATGATACCCTTCCTTGGGGTATTTTAGTAAGTGTCAGAAGGAATCTCTTTAATTGTATATTGTCAGGTCAACGGTTTGGAGTTCAGCCTTTCCATTGACCCCTTAAATTACCCCATGAGTATGGCCCCTCACTTGTTCTGAAAGCTGAGCTGGGCTCCCAGAGCCTGTGCTGAGAATCAAGGACCTTTGAGTATTTTACAAAGGCACCCACGGCCACACAGGACCCTCACACTCTTCAATCAGTCACAACACAATGTTTTACAAGAAAAGGTCTGTGCTAGCTGGAAATGCTCAGATCCTTTTAGATACTGATGATAAATTATGTCTTAGTCAATGTTTCTGATAAAAGGCTATTGCTTTGGTTTGTGTAACAGATACAGCATAACATTAAATCTGGTGTATTTATCTGTTATCTTCTCCAGGGTTAGCCCTAGGCAAAACTGTAGAGCAGGTTAAATTGACCTTTGACAGACTGAGTCTCTCTCCTTAATGTATTCACATGCCCATTCTCCTCACCAACTACCCTAAGGCCCTACTGCTACCCTTGGGCCCTGTCAGTCCTCTGGGAAGCACACCAAACTTCTGCCGACTTCCCATTACGGATATAGGCCCACTAGTATTACAATGCCACAGAACTTCAAATTAGGTAGCAGTGGTTAGAAAACAATCACACCAACTTTTATATATGGTATACAATCAGCTGTAATTAACTATAAGAAAATATACTGAATTTTAAAAATTGTGCTTAAAGGTGATGCTTAAGTAATAGAATAAGTGAGGTGTCATTTCATTTCTATTTTTTTCATTTTCATGTGAGTGCATATTACTTTATTGTGAAATATTTTATTTATATGGACAAAGTGTAGAGGATAATATATTAAGTAGCCAACCACCAGCTTTAACAGATTTCCCAACTTTTCTATTTTTACTTTAAAATGTATGTTAAATATGAAATAAAAAACAAAATTGAAACCTCCAATGAGGCCACTTTGAATTGCCCTTCCTGAATGTAACCATTATCATTCATTTAGTTTTTACTATTGCTTTATAAATTACTATACCATTTAAGTATATGCCCTTAAACAATAATTTGGAAACTTTTAAACATTGTACAAATCCTATCATCTTGTATACATTTGTTGACAACCTGCTTTTTTAAGTCAACTAATTTTTAATTGATCTATTTTAATTCATGTAACACTTATTTATCATCTTATTTATATGTTTCCTGGTTTTTCCATACAACCAATAATGCAAAATTTTTTTTAAATTTTGCAAATATGTCCACATGCACATGTGTGAAGATTTCTGTAAAGTCAATAACTAAAAGTAAAATTTCTGCGTCAAATTGTATAAGCATCTGTGACTGCCCTGAATAATTTGTTTTCTCTCCACAGTAGTTTTTATTCTAACCTGTGAAGGATGAGAGTCACTGTGTCTTCACATCATCACCGGCAGTTGATACTGTCAGACATCTTAATTTTTGCCTATTTAAAGGATGTAAAAATATACTTCATAATTGTTTTAATTGGCATTTCCCTGATAGCTTGTGAAGTTAAAAATCTATTTATTCCTAATTATCTATTCCTCTGTAAATTAAATGTTTATATCACATTCTATATTTTATAATGAGAAAAATACTTTATTCCAATAAAAATATCTAACAATGTCTCTTCAGGTAATGTGGAACTTAATAAGGAAGATCTTATGGGGCTTCCCAGCGTCCCTTAAATACATCTTGGGCTGCTTTCCTTGTCTGTATCAAAGACTAATGCTGATTGTCTCGACTGGCATTCATTGTGGCCTATAAATTATGATGAAGTATATAAACACAAGCACCAACCTCCCCACGTCTAAATCCTCATTTATTACTTTTTATATGTGACTTTAGATAAGAATCTTAAAATCTTATTGTGTCTCAGTTTCCTCAGCTTAAAATAAGATAATAATAAATCCACCCCCCCCCAACACACACACTCTAAGTGCAACAGGATGGTTGGAAGTATATAACCATAACTCATGAATGATGTAAAATTAGACTAGTGCCTGGTACACAACAGTTATTATTATTTTCATTATTATTATGTGTTAAACATTTACAGCATATTATAAATCACATGACATCTTAAGCACATTAAACTGTGAGAAGAAGCTTCACTAATCACATTTTGGCTTATGTGATTTGTAACTTTCTCTATGGCATGTAAATTATGTTTTAAACTATTATATTTTTCCTCATCTCAATAGGATTTTATTGTCTGTCTTTGTCCTATTGTGCTATTTTCATTCTCTGTTTCAGAGAAATTTTCTGTCTACTTACATATATGACCCTGTAAACCTTAATGAAGACCATGAAAATGCTTTGAAACTTTTCAGTGAAAGATATTTTGAAAATGTCATTGGCTTTTATTTTTAGATGACTCAAAAAGGTGAATCTCTAGATACGAAACCATATTCTTTTCAAAATCTTAGCAAGAAATGATCATCTTACAATATGGCTATAACTGGATTGCAAAGCAACAAAATAATATCCTTGACCCCAGCTTTAAAAGCTAGGTTAAAAGCTTCAAAACTGGAGGCATCCCTTATAATTGACTGTGAAGCCCCCTAAGGTACTAAAAATTGAGGGATCAGGATGGAAAATTATAGGAGCAGCATGGCATAGCTGATGCCTAAGAGCCCTAAAACCTAATCACAAAACTGAAAACAAGGCAGAGGCAACCACGTTTCAAAACTAGGCCCCATTTCTTCCACATAACTTATTCATACTCGTGTGTCTCTCTTTGTTACCTCTCAAGAAAAGCTATGAGAGTGTTTAAGATGACAGACTTTTAAATTTGTCCTCACTTTTTTCTTCCTTATAACCTGTACAATATATCCTGTCCTCTTCTTGGTCCTAATTTCTCACACTTTGTTTCACTTGTATCTTAATGGGCTAAGTCTGTTGCCATTTTTTATTCAAAATTTTCCTTGAATTTGTTGTAATCAATAATTTTAGAGTTGAAATAGAGCACGCTGTTTCATAATACTGAGCATGTTGATCTTGTGATTATACTGCTATTATAGGTGAGGAGAGTTCGCAGTCCAGCTATAAAAGGAGGCAGTGCTGAAAAAAAGGAAGCAGAGGTTCAGAAATGTCACAAAACAACTGCTTTTATGAAGATGATAAACATGCAGAAAGAGAAGTATTTTAATATATTTTTACATTATAAATCTTCTACGCATATGCTACAAGAAATTCAAATAATATAATAATTATAGTGTTAAAACTGAGTTTTCATCCCTTTCCAGAACCACCTCCATGTACCACCAATTCAGCAGTTTTGCTTTTGTAGTTCAAGATGATTTTAATACATAAGAAAGTATATAATCATAACTATTTTAACATGATAGTATGCACATACAGGGTGGGCAAAAGTAGATTTATACTTGTTTAGAAATAATACAATAATTAATAAAGAATAATACAAGAATAAACTCTGTTTCATGTACTCACATGAAAAAAGGTTTTGGTAAACCTACTTTTGCGACACTCTGCATATAAATATGTATGTAGGTGTACATATAAATATCCTCAGTAACTTACTTTCACTGAACTATATATCACAGGTATTTGTCGCATAAATACTCTGTATAAGCTATGTCTTTCTCTGTAAATACAGCACATATTCTGATATGTCATTGAGCCATAATGCATTTATCCGTCCCCTTACTGATAGACATTTGAATTTGCTCTACTTTTTCTTATCACAAAACATGAATAACATTACACAAAAATATTTGTATATTTAAACAAATATATATATCATGTAAAAATATTTGCTTGAAGTAGAATTTCTTACTTATGAGATATAATCATTTTAAATATTGATGCTACCAAAGAAGCTTCCAAATATACTATAGCAACTTGTACTTCTACCATCAGTGTATGAGAATGACCAGTTCCTCATAAAATTGTCAACATTCAAAGTAATCAAACCTTTCTAAGATTGTGCCAGTCTGATAGATTAAAAAAAAAAGTGTCATATCGAACTTTCAATTTGCATTTTCTCAATGTCAAATGAGGTCAATAATTTTTTATACATTTTAATGCTTTTACATATACATTTCTATATATTACAATATACATTCTGTGTATATATGTTATGTGTATGTTATATATGGCTTTTATTTATGGTATATTTATCCTATAGAACATCTCATTTTTATTTAATCAAATATTCAATTGACTTTTTGGATTGTGTAATTATTAGTAAGAACTTCACCATAGACATCCCATTCTTCTAAAGATATTGAGTTACTTACTCTCTTTCATTAATATATTGCTCTGTTGTTGTTTGCTTGCTTGCTGTGACAAATGGAGCTGGAATCAGTAATTTAATGCTCTTCCTCAAGTTAGTCTTTGGATTCATATTCACATAAGACACTTTCAATGACTATAAATCCTACCTGCTCAAGTGTATGTAATATGATAGTTTATAAAATGTTAAGCCTTTTCCTTCTTACCATCATGTTAAATGTACCTTGGACTTCCTCAAAATTTTTTACCCATAAATCTGATTCCATTTCTATCCAAACACTAAAGCCTTTCCATTGTGCCTGGCTGGTATCTTCAATAAATATTAACGCTGCAGGTTTGGAATTAACCCGCGAGACTCTGTGGGCCCGAGACCACTCTAGTGAAAACAATTTAGGGACTCGTATTTTATCATTAAGATCATAACTTCTCTATGATTTTATGCAACCCAAAAATGTTTTCCTACTAAATACATTCTACTATATTTTTGGAAAGAATATTTGAATAGGTTGGAAAACTCAAGTTCTAGCCCAGATGAGTCTAACGCCTGTGTGATTTGCTGAGATTCTTTAACAACCCCGAACTGTACCTCCCCTTAAACTCTAAAAGGACAGCACATATTGTAGACTGTTTCATGTTTCACCCTGTTTTTTCTTCTCCCAAGCAGTCTGTTATCACGACCAGTACTATTTCAACAAGATGGTGTTTAAGCTTATTCATTAGCTTCCAGTATTGTTGCATTCATGTTTTGTATTATATTTTGGTTAAAAATCCTGTCCCTTGCCTCAATTTGTCTTTAGAGTTTTCTAGCTAGTTGTTCAGCTAAAATTGCTTTAAGGAAATAATTTTAAAATTAATTATTGCCACCACTCTTTTTTATTTTTCCCATTATTTCTTTTCCATAGTCAAACTTCAACAAGCCCATTGTCAAAATTGACTGTTTTCATTATCCTATGCATATTTCTCTTATTTAACTTCCTTTACTACCCATAAAGAAAATTATTACTCTCCTCATTCCTTTGTTAGAATTTTGAAAACTTCCTACAGTGTTTCTTATATCTGCCCAAAGACGTCAGATCAGTTGACTGTTTTTCCTTATAGCCCCCTTTAGATTTTGAAAGCGTGATGTATGCAGCCCATATCAACTCCTGGCATCTGCCAGATCCCTCTGAAGTGTTCAGGAGACCACTTCTTTTCTAGTAAAAGAAACTAATGCCATACACAAAATAAAACATACAAATGAGCAAACAAAAATAATAAGGAAGAGGCTTATCGCTTAGAAATCATATGAATAAAACATATTTGTTGCTATAGTCTATCAACACGCCAGGGCTGCAAATGTTGCTATAAAGGAGTTTGTCAAGCAAGCCCACACTTGTGGTTCTTGGTACAATTTGGGCTACTTAGAAATTGCCTGGAAAGGATTGAAATACTTAATTCTCGTGTTCTCATACATTCACGTAGGGACATCCCAGTGATCTGGATGATCTTGGAGGTTGAATCAACAATTTATAAGCATTCCAATCTGCCACCTACATTAGAAGCTAAAACCTCTAAAACTTCTAAACAGGTGAATACCCTTAATCTAGCCTCTGTTTTCAGGGCTGCCCTAGATAAGTGCTTCTCAAACTTAATATACCTAAGAATAACCTGGAAATCTTATAAAATTGCAGATTCTAATTTAGTAGGTATGGGTGATGCCTGAGATTCTGCATTTCTAAAAAAAAAAGAAACAGAAAGAAAGAAATCCCGGAGATGCTGAAACTGCAGGTCTGTGGACCACACTTTGAATCCTCAGCCTACGTCTCATTCTTTACAGGAGAGAAACTGTAGGATGGTTCCAATTATGAAAACAATTACTATGACCAATGATGGTGACTGTAAAATAGTTCACATTTATATGGCCTTTCAAGTTGACAGAACACTTTGACATTTGTTAACTCCTTCTGATATCCATGATAACCCCTGATGAAGACAGGGCATTAATTATTCAGAGGAGAAATTGAAGGAATGTCCAATGTCACACAACTAAGTGGCAAGGTGATCTGTGAGGTTAACTCAGACATATAAGAAGACAATATAACAAATAAGACAATATAACAAAATGGCTACGAGCACAGGCTTGGATATTGTCTCTTTTTAAATACTGTCTCCTTCACGTCTTAATTGTGTGACATTGTACAGGTTACCTAACTATTTTAGTTTCCTCATTTATAATCTGGACATGCCAATTTCATATACTTGTTGGGCTTAATAACCTCTCAAGTTTCACATATAAGTGGCTATCACATGGTAATCACTAAATAAATGGTAACTGCTGCTGTTGTTTCGTTGTTGTCCGTATTATCCCAGAACTCTACTAAATTTCTGCAGATGCTCCATATCCTAGCAAAATTTAGGCCCCACCTATAAGGAATATCTAAGATCCCTGAAGCACTTGACCATCACAAGCTCCACATGAAGAAATGTGACAGAATTAGACGACTGCAGTCAGCCTTTTTTTAGTGTGTCTTTATTTAGCTAGATATGCGAGGAGGACTTGGGGTCTAGCTGCCCCCTTATGTGTGGTTATGTGAATAAAGAATATTTTGCCTGCAGAGTTTCTACTAAGGCTCCTTTCACAAGCCTACAAATTCATGCACGTTTTCTTGAAGTGGAGAATAGAAGTCATTTTGTTGTTGTTGTTGGGGTGCTGGTGAACCATTATACATGGCTAAGCTTCAGATGATTTCGCCGTTTATATCCCCGCAAAAGTAACTGAGCAGTGCTCCTAGAAAAAGTTGAAAAATGAAATCTATATCGGTGACAGATAAATGAGAAAAAAGCAAGACAAAAGAAAAAGCTGTACTATATTGATAAGCCTGGGGTATGACTTATGAAATAATCATTAAATATGTGTTTTGCCTTTTATGAATACCAACATCTAGGCTAGGACAGCACAATCTGTTTAAGTGTCTTCCATAACAATATTTATTTTTCTCTTGGGTTAGTTTTTTCATCAAATAGAATAAAGGTGTAATCGATGTAATCTTTATTGCTATTTAAAGTTTATAGTAACTTTTTTTTCTGACATATGTCAGTTCTGTGTAGGAAAATTCAGAGTTCTAACCATTTTGACTTCTAATCATTTTTCATCTAACCTGATCATTATAGCATGAGTTTTAGTACTGTAACATTTTTCAGAGATCTGAATATGCAAGAAAAATAAAGCATAGAACAAAGATACATATTTAAGATAAATTTGAGGGTAAGGAATATGAGATTATGCTTTTATAGGACTGTCAGTAAGACAAGCAATTGCTCAGCTTAGTCAACCATTCAGCTATTATTTTAATTGAATATCTGATTGTTTCTTTTATATTTTATAAAACTGGGAGCAACTGAACCACTGGTGTGTGAGCTAGAATTTAGGGCCAAATTTGTTCTCATATGGGGCTGGGCTCTGGGATGAGGTTAACAGATAGAATATTTATTCTCTTTTTGCAATAAAAAATGAATAAAGGTTATGCACTAGATAACAGGGAAAAGAAAACTGGCTAGTGAGACAAAAGGAAGGAATTATTTGTACCCTTCTATCAACCAAGCTGCATTAGAAAATAAGTTTACAAAAACATCTAATGATACTGGACAAAACTTAGCAATGATATTTAATGTAAAAAGCAGTAATTTTACTGTAGCATTACTTGCAGTAATATTTCAACAATATAATATATATATATGTATACATATATAGAAAATGAGACTGGAAATATATGCACCAAAATTTAATTTTCTTTGGACTATTAAATGATTTTTATTTCTTTTGAGTACATTTCACAAAATATTTATATAGTTCATGAAATACTTTTATAAACAAATACATAATTAACAGTTTTAAAATAAAATAACCTAGCAGCTGGAGACAATATTTTGCACTTAAACGAGCACGTATGTCCTTTTACGTCACACTGGCTTGCACCCAGACCTTATCCTGTCACGCAGTTCATCAGTTTAAACCATGGTATTCTATAATATCAAGCAGTTCCAATAGTCTCTTTGACCTAGCAAAATACAAGTTTATTTCTCACACATGCAAAGGTCACAGTTGCTCCCAGGAAGCTGTACTCTACGGGGTGGCTCAGCCTTCCAGACCAGTTCGCTCTGTGGCTCCTTTACCTAAACACAAGCTTCCTCAGTCTGCATGTGATGGGAAACGAGGGATGGCAAACTGAGCAGCAGCAATAATGTACATGAGTTTTGAAGTGGCATCTATCATTTTGGCTCACATTTCATTGCCAGGATCAGTAACATGACTGAAAGCGTAGTCCCTCTTGTTCTGGAAGTAGAAAAGAGACAGAAAAATCCTGGTAAATCTTGTATTGTCTGCCATAACCAGTAGCCTTTTGGATGCCCCTAGGCCACGGACTTCTCTCAGATTGATTTAATCATGCAAGAGCCTCATTTGACTATTTAAATTACAAAACATATGTAAAGTCACCGCTATAGTGTCTGGCATGGAGGTAAATGGTAAATGTTCATTGTGTTCCATTTTGCCTTTAGCTGGAGCCAAATGTATAAAACTTTATTGTAAGTCATCTGTACTAGAGGATTACTATTCCTCCTGCCTTTGAGCTATGTGAGATGACATGGGTAACTACACTCTCCTTGGCTGACTTTAACAACCAAATTTTTTATGTTGTATTACACCTTCTAATCCAGGAGGTCTAATGGGTCTATATGGATCAATGATTTGTTCACAAAGCTGAATAGTTTTCTATAAGCTAAGAGTGAGTAACAATTCACCTCCCCACAGCAGGCTCTGGAAAAAAAATAGCCCAGCACTTAACCATTGTGTTAGCTTCCCGGCAATTCTGTTTTACTGAACAGTGCCAAGTGTACGTGACTCATTGGCCTACGTGTCCTCTCTTCCCAAAAAGGCATGTAATGTGATGGAAAATGAAATGATCTTTGGAATCAGACAAGTGCACACCGAAATCTTTTTTATATCACCTATGAGCTGTGCAGTCGTAGGAAACTAAACTAGCTGCACTGAACTTCAATTTCCTTATCAGAAAAATGAAGAATGATAGTACCTATTACAGATTTTTTTCTCCCCTAACACATCTGTTACACCCACTTCTGATTTCAGTCTCAATTTTGGTGAACAACTGGGTACAGCCACCGTGTTCACCCTAGGGTGCATCTCCCTGCTTTTCTGCTTTAAGAACTTCTCCCATGGTGCCTGTTCAGCTCATAAAGAGCTCAGTAGGAGTTGTAGGGGAGTTAACACCCTCTATGGGGCAGAAATCCTGGAAAAATAAATACCCCATTCTTTCTTCCTTCATGCTGATGATTTTACACATCTCAAAGTTCTCAAAGTTCTCCTATAATTGTGCCTGTATTGCCCACAGCAGAATCCACAATAATATATCAGCTTCTTTCCCCTACTGTCTCAGACCTGGGGATGTGGAGGACATCCCAAATAAACTGTTTTTTAATTATATTTTATTGATTATGCTATTATAGTGGTCCCAGTTTTTCCCCTTTTGCCCCCCTCCACCAAGCATCCCCCATGCCATCAGGCAATCCCTGCACCATTGTTCATGTCCATGGGTCATATGTATAAGTTCTTTGGCTACTCTATTTCCTATGCTGTATTTACATCCCCATGGCTATTCTGTAACTACCTGTTCATACTTCTTAATCCTCTAACCTCTTCACCCACTCCCCCAAAATCCCTTCCAATCTGGCAACCATCAAAACGCTCTCTGTATCCATGATTCTGTCTCTGTTCTTCTTACTTGCTTAGTTTGTTTATTAGATTCAATTGTCGATAGATTTGCATTTTTTGCCATTTTATTGCTCATAGTTTTCATCTTCTGCTTTTTCTTAAGTCCTTTTAACATTTCATATAATAATGGTTTGGTGAACTCCTTTAGTTTTTTCTTGTCTGGAAAGCTCTTTATCTTCCCTTCGATTCTAAATGATAGCTTTGCAGAGTAGAGCAGCCCTGGCTGCAGTTCCCTGCTTTTCATAACTTTGAATATTTCTTGCCAATCCCTTCTAGCCTGCAAAGTTTCTTCTGAGAAATCAGCTGACAGTCTTATGGGAACTCCCCTCAACATAACTAACTTCTTTTCTCTTGCTGCTTTTAAGATTCTCTCTTTATCTTTAACTTTTGGCATTTTAATTATGATGTGTTTTGGCGTGGTTCTCTTTGCATCCATCTTGTTTGGGACTCTGTGCTTTCTGGACCTGTATGTCTATTTCCTTCACCAAATTAGGGAAGTTTTCTTTCATTATTTTTTCAAATAGATTTTCAGTTACTTGCTCTTTCTCTTCTCCTTCTGGAACTTATATGATGTGAATGTTGAAATGCTTGAAGTTGTCCTAGAATCCCCTTACCCTATCATCATTTTTTTGGATTCATTTTTCTTCTTGTTGTTTTGATTGGTTGCTTTTTTCTTCCTTATGTTCCAAATCATTGATTTAGTTCTCAGTTCCCTCCACTCTACTGCTGTTTCCCTGTAAATTGTCCTTTATTTCAATTAGTGCATACTTTGTTTCTAACTGGACCTTTTTTATGCTGTTGAGGTCCTCACTAAATTCCTTGAACATCCTTATAATCAGTGTGTTGAAATCTACATGTGATAGATTACTTATCTCCATTTTGTTTAGTTCTTTTTCTGGAATTTTGATCTGTTCTTTCATTTGGGCCATGTTTCTTTGCCCTTTTTGTCATCTTCCCTGTGTTTGTTTCTATGCTTTAGGTTGAGATGCTGTGACTCCCTGTCTTGGTAGTGTGGCCAATTGTAGTAGGTGTCCTGTAGGGTCCAGTGGCACAGCCTCCTCTATTCCTGAACCTGGGTGCTCAAGGTGCACCCTTTGTGTGGGCTGAGTATATCCTCCTCTTGTAGTTAGCCTTGAGGTAGCCTTGATTGCTGTTGGAAGATCAATAGGAGGAATTTACCCTGGCCTATCAGCTGCAAGGACTGGCTGTGACCATTGACCACCAACCTCCACCCTCCGTGGATCAGCTGTGCAGGGGCAGGGTGGTGATACTTTGATGTGGTCTGTAACTCTCCACTGGCTGTTGGCAGACTCTGCTGTTTCTTGGGTGATGCAGGCCAAGGTCAGCCCCCACCTGTGTTTTTTACAGGGCCACCCTGCATGGGCTATAAAACAATCTGAGGTGGCTGGTACTTGTGCTGGGCTTGGAGATTCCCAGGTGAAGCCAAGCTGTGAATATAGGCCTGCTGCTGCTCCTGCTAGTGCCTGGTCTAGGGCCACTTAGACAAAGGTATGGGGGCTGGGAGCTCACTGAGGCCAGCTGTTGCTTGTTTGAGAGGATTTAGGAAGTTGTAAAGTGTGAGCCAAGACCAGCAGCCATTCATATGGAAAAATCTCTGTTAATAGCCTGGGCAGGCCTATAAATAAGTTTGGGCAGGGCGGAGTCTCAGGGAATCTCAAGGGCAGGGAAAACAGAGTCAGTCAGGTTGATGGAGTCTCAGATATGGCACCCATCTGCCAGCTCTGTGTCCCTGTGGGGAGATAGTTCTGAAAAGGGGCAATGGGTTCTGCCCACCTTTCTGTGTAGAAGAAAGCTGTCCCCACCTCTTGCCTTAATGCCAGGCACTTCACTTCCTCCCTGTATGCCACTGATGCCTTTCAAGCTACTACGATGGTGCCGGAGCTCAGAGGGAGTAAGTCTGAGTAAGTCTTTGTGTGGGGTCTTTAAAAGGAACTGCTTGGGACTCCAAAGGATTCTTCTACTGACTCAACTCCCACTGGTTTTTGTAGCCAGCAGCTATGGGAACTTATCTTCTTAGCAGTGGAACCCTGGGCTGGGGGTCCTAGTGTGGGGCTGGGACTCCTCACTCCCAAGGTATCCCTCCTGGGTTTTTATCTACCACATATGGGTGAGGGACCAGCTCATTTCATGTGTCCACCCCTCCACCAGTCTGGATGGATGTTGTTTCTTTAATTCCATAGTTGTCAGACTTCCATTCCACTCAATTTCTGGTTGTCCTGAGTGATGGTTGTTCTATAATTTAGTTGTAATTTTGATGTGGTTGTAATTTAGATGAGGCAAGCCATGTTTACCTATGCTTCCATCTTGAATGGAAGTCCCCCAAATAAACTATTTTCACTCAATCCTTTGCCTCACCTTCTACCTTGAGACTATACAAACTTAGACAATAGCAAATTTTGGAAAATGTCTGTTTTCTTATATTTTATAAAATGTGGGCATTTTAAGTTGTCTGATTAATCAGATTCTTATCTAATTAATTAATTCTTATATTTTATAAAATGTGGGCATTTAGTGTTGATTAATCTTAAATAAATTTACACAGTTCTTGTGATACATTCATATTTTACATGACCATTGGACTTGTTGCTCATTGTGAAGATGCCAAATTGGTCAGTACACTGGAAGGCAGGACTGTTCCTAAAATCCATTCCTACACCAGGACAGCAAAAAAGAAACTAATTTTACAAACAAGTAACTCTCATAAATGTATATAATTTATATTTATGTGATTCTCATAAATATTACCCATAAAACCCAAACTAAATGTATTCTCAACTCAGTCCCCTTTAACTCAGTCCCCAAAATGCCCCTGGCCACTCCAAAATTATTTAACCCAAGGAGAAGTATGACAGCAAAGATTTCAGAACGGAAAAGGACAATGGTATAGCTCAACTTGAAGTTATACTGTCTTACTTTAGAACACTTAAAAACATTAGATATCTGAACACATTACTAAGATTCTTCTTAGGGTCTTAGATGGGATCAGTGCAAGTGAGGGGCCCTGAAGCTTGAAGCTGACACATCCACCTCAGGTCGTGGCTCTTAATAAATTATTATCGGGTGACAGAAGGACTAGGAGAGAAAGAGGGATAAGGAAAAATGTATCTTCTTATGATACCATTTTGCATTCCATGTGGAAAATACAGGCTAGAGTCATATGGTAAGCCTTTCATTTTTTCCTCAATTATTAAAATCTTAATTTAAAAATGCATGAAGAACTTTCTTTTAAGGGTAAAGGAAAAGATAAGGTTTTAAAATTTAAGCATGTACTTATTCTGGGGAATGAATTGGAAATGAGCAAGAGGAAGTATAAAACTCTATTCATTTAGCACTTGTGATTTTTCACATATGGGTGTAGACTAAGAAAGAATTTGACAAATAAAGGGTTTCAAGAGAGAAATAAAATAAAGTGTCAAGTATTTTCCAGACATTTTACATATAATTGACATACTAATTACATTTATACTTTATCTCTAAGTGCTATGCTCCATGGACTCTAGTAATGCTATATTGTCTCAATAAAGTATTGCTTGCATTCAAAAAAAATATTATTTCCTTCAAAACATTGTGTGTGTATATATGCATTTCAGATTGTTCTTTCCTTTAATTATCTTGGATTAATGAGATTTTATTGAATGTTTCTCACTCTGTGGTTAGACTGATGATATAGTTCCTTAATGTACAATACTAAAACTAAAGCATAGGGAAACAAAGCAAAAAAATATTATTTCTAGTCTATAGGTAATAAATAACATTATCCATTGTAAAATAATCACTTTTTTTACTCAATAGAAGCTGTCAAATTTTTATCCCTCATCTTTATCATCCTTTTGTAGCCACAGACCAGTTTTTTTGAGACAGTTTTACATATAAAATTATATAAAATTGATGCATCCAGTTACTAGAATAAAAAATGAGACAAACTTTTTAGCAGCGAAGCTTTCTCTGAATGAAATAGCTAGCTAGCTTTATTTGTACAAGAGGACCAGTTATTGCGAAACTGCCTGGTGTCCTCTTCTCAATATTATAGAAATCCTGAAAGGAAGAGTGGTTCTAACAGGTGGCCAGTCCCTATTGTTCTGAGCATGTGGTTTGGTGACAGGGTGGGGTTCAGCAAGTGGCAGAAACAAGCGTTGACTTACATGTTTCAGAGGTGACAGGGGTAGCCTGTGGGTAGAAGGACCTGAGAAACAGATGCTGGGGCTTGAGGAGCTATAGCAAGAGGCCCCAGAGCCCTGTTTTGACATGGCAGGGATGGGGCACCAGTATCCAGGCACCCTCTGGGCTTCACCTGCTTCATAGCAAATTGAAGTACAGTGAAGAAAGTAAATCCAGTGCTTAAACAGAAAGATTACTGGTGTTTTAATCCTTTCAAAATAATTTTCCCTTTTATTTTCTAATCTAGCAAATAGATACTTATTAAATACTTCTAGTACATGGCATTGTGAAACTAAGCTAGTCCTTGATCACAATGAGTAATGCAATACGTAGTATGAGGCATGAACAAAATAATTATAAGGAATAACAATTCATGTAACATAATATCCACTTTTTGGCTTACTATGACATAATTCTAGTCATATGACACTTTTTGGTTTAGTGAAAAGATATATGTACCAGTCTGACAGATTCAGTCAAAACTGTGAACATAGCAGACCCCAGCATTTAACTTAATGAGTTGTCACATGTGCCTTGTTAGTTGTATTTCTCACGCTAAAAAGACCCCTGAAATTCTTAACTGAGTTTAATATGCTACTAAAAAACCCTTTTTTTCCTTACCTTTGATGTTTGATTAGTTAATGCAATTTTACTGCATCCCAAGCAAAATATATTTCAAAAAGTTAATCTGCTTCAAAACTAGACCCAAACTTACAACCATATACTTTACCCAGCAATACTGTCTTTTAAAATTGAAAGGGATATAAAGAGCTTCCCAAGAAAGAAAAAGGTAATGTTAAGGGCCTGCTTGAAGGAGCAGAAGGAGGAGGAAAACGAGAAGAAGGAAATAAGCAAACAAACAAAAAGCAAAACAAAACAGAGGAACAGAGTTAAAAGAATAAAATGGCAATAAGTACATACCTATCAGTAGTTACTTGAAATGTAAATGGCTTAAATGCTCAAATCCAAAGACATGGGTAGGAAAGAAAGGAAATAAGGCAAAACCCATAAACATGCAGCTTACAACAGACCCACCTCAGAACAAAAGATACACACAGACTAAAAGTAAAGGGATGGAAAAAGATATTTAATGAAAATGAAAATAAAAAAAGCTGGGATAGCAAAGCAACATTTCTATCAAACAAAATAGTCTTTAAAACAAAACTATAGTAAGAGACAAAGGAGGACAATACATAATGAAGAAAGGAGCAATCCAACAAGAGGGTATAACTCAGGTAAACATTTATGCACCCAATATAGGAGCACCTAAATATGTGAGGCAAATCTTGAGGGGAGAGATTGAAAGTAATACAGTCATAGTAGGGGATTTTAACACCCTATTTATATCAATGGATTGGTCTTCCAGGCAGAAAATCAACGAGGAAACCGTGACCTTAAATGACATACTAGATCTGGATTTAATTGTTACCTTCAGAGCATTTCATCCCTAGCAGCAGAATATACATTCTTTTCAAGTGCACATAGAACATTTTTAGTATAGACATGTTAGGACACAAAACAAGCCTCAATAAATTTTAAAAGGTTAAAATCATATCAACCATCTTCTCTGACCATAGTGGTATGAAACTAGAAATTAACCACAAGAAAAAAAAACTGAAAAGTACACACAGTCATGGAAGCTAAATAATATGTTACTAAACCATGAATGGGTTAACAATAAGATCAAGGAAGGACTCAAAAAGTACCTTGAAACAAATGGAAATGAGGACACAACAGGCCAAAATCTATGGGACATGGTGAAAGCAGTCCTAAGAGGGAAATTTGTAACATGACAGGCCTACCTCAGAAAACAAAAATATCAAATAAATGATCTAACTTTACACTTAAGGGAGGTAGAGAAAACAACAAACAATGCCCAAAGTGATTGAAAGGAAAGACATAATAAAGATCAGAACAGAAATAAATGAAATAGTCTAAAAAAGCAATACAAAAGATCAATGAAACCAAGCACTGGTTCTTTGGAAAGATAAAGAAGATTGACAAACCGTTAACCAGACTGATCAAGAAAAAAAAAAAGAGAGAGAGACCTCCAGTCAGGATGGAAGTATAGGTAAAAGAATGCAATTGGTTTTATCAAAACTAGTTTAAAATTGTGATATCTGCTCAGATTTTCTGTTTCTTCCTGATTCAGCTTTGAAATATTGTATGTTTCTAGGAATTTATCCACTTCTTCTAGATTGTCCAGTTTGTTGGCATATAATTGTTCATAGCATTTCCTTATACTCCTTTGTATTTCTGTGGTGCTAGTTGTCACTTCTCTTTCACCTATGATTTTATTTTTTAGGCACTTTTTTTTCTTGATGAGTCTGGCTAAAAGTGTATTAATTTTATTTATTTTTTCAAAGAACTACCTCTTGGTTTTATTGATTTTTTTTCTATTTTTTTAAACTCTGTTTTGTTTATTTCCATTCTGATATTAATTATTTCCTTTCTTCTATCACTTTGGGCTCTGTTTTTCATTTTCTAGTTCCCTTAGGAGTAAGGTTAGGTTGTTTAATTGAGATTTTTCTTGTTTCTTGAGTAGGATTGTACTTAAATAAATTTCCCTTTTAGAACTGCTTTAGTTTTGGCCTACAGATTGGGAGTTGTTTTGTTTTTATTATCATATTTCTCAAGCTATCCTGATTTTTTTTGTTGTTGACTTCACTGTTAATCCATTCATTTTTTAGTAACTTCTTATTTAGCCTCCAGGTGTATGTTTTTAAGTTTTCTTCCTATGATTGATTTTAAGTTTTATATCTTTGTGATCAGAGAAGGTGCTTGATATGATTTGAATCTTCTTAAATTTATTGAGACTTGTTTTGTGGCCTAAAGTGATGTATCCTGGAAAATGTTCCATGTGCACTTGAAAAGATTGTATATTCTGCTCCTTTTGGGTGAAATGTCCTAAAGGTATCAATTAAATCTATCCAGTCTAATGTGTCACTTATGGCCATTGATTCTTTACTGATTTTCTGTCTAGGTGATCTATCTGTTGATATTAATGGAGTGTTAAAGCCCCCTACTAAGATTGTATTACTGTTGATCTCTCCCTTCATATCTATCAAGATTTGTTTTATATATTTAGATGCTCCTGTGTTGGGTGCATAGATTTTATGAGAGTAGTATCCTCTTGTTGAATTGATCCCTTTAACATTGTGAAATGCCCTTCTTTGTCTTCTTTATAGCCCTAGTTTTAAAGGCTATTTTGTCTGATTATATATTGCTACTCCAGCTTTTTTATTATTTCTGTTTGCATAAAAGATATTTTTTCTACTTCTTTATACTCAGTCTGTGCATGTCTTTTAATCTGAAGTGGGTTTCTTGTAGGCATTACATATATAGCTCTCATTTTTGTATCCATTCAGACACCCTATGTCTTTTAATTGGAGCATTTATTCCACTTACATTTAAATTCCTTAATAGGAAGGTAGTTATTGCTATTTTATTAATTGTTTTTTGATTGTTTTTCAGTTCTTCTCTGTTTCTTTCTCCTTCTCTTGCTCTCTTTTGTATGTTGATGACTTTTTAAAGTGCTGTGTTTGGATTCTTTTTACTTCTTGTATATCTCATAGATTTTTGGTTTGTGGTTATTGAGTTCTTCATATATACAAGCTATGTTTATAGCAGTCATTTTAAATTGGTGGTTGCTTAAGATTGGACACATTCTAAAATCACTACAATTTTTACTCATTTGTGTCTTCATTAATTTTTACTTCTTTTCTGTGTGTATGCATATTCCTTGATTTATTATTGTAATTACACATGATCTTTCTACTTTTGACTTTTAATCTTTGTACTAGTTTATGGTTGGTTGACCCACTACTTTTATAGTGTTCACCTCTGTTAATTAGCGTTCTTTTCTTTCCTATATTTTCTTACTCATATTTTTTATCTTTTCTACTTAAAGAAGTCACTCTAACATTTCTTGTAATTCTGGTTTAGTGGTGATGAACTTTAGTTTTTTCTTGTTTGGGAACACTTTATCTCCCCTTTGAATTATGATGTGTCTTTGTGTGGGCCTCTTTGCTTACATCTTGTTTGGGACTCTCTGTACTTCATGTACTTAGATGTCTATTTTCTACACCAGGTTATAAAAATTGTCAGTCATTATTTCTTCAAAGAGGTTTTCAATCTCCTCCTGGTACCCATATGATGCCAATGTTAGTACACTTGATATTGTCCCAGAGATCCCTCAAAATATCCTCATCATTTTAAAATTATTATTATTATTATTATTATTATTTGCTCTTCTGATTGGATATTTTTGCCACCTTGTCTTCCAAATTGCTGATTTGATCCTCTGCTTTATTCTATGTCCTGTTGATTCTCTCTAATGTATTCTTTAATTCAGTTATTTTATTCTTCATTTCTGACTTTTTTCTTTATGGTTTCTATCTCCCTATTGAGGTCCTTTCTGAGTTCATCTATTCTTCCCCTGAGTTCACTGAGCAACCCATAACCAATGTTTTGAACTCTGTATCTTGTAGATTGATTGTATTCATTTTGCATAGTTCTTTTTCTGGATTTTTTTGTATTACATAGATTCGTACATTCCCTGGTCTTGGCAGAGCGGCCTAATCTAATGTAGTAGGTGTCCTGTGAGGCCCAGTGGCATAGTCTCCCCATCCACCTGAGCCAAGTGTTTTAGGTGTAACCCATGTGTGAGTTGTGGGTATCCTCCAGTAGTAGATGTGCCTTGTTGTGTTGGTTCATTGGTGAGTGGGAATTGATCCTCAGGCTGACTGGCTGTAAGGGCTGGCCATGTATAGTGGACAAGCTGGTGTGCTGGGAGCAGGAGTTGCTTCAGCAGAACTCTGGGTCCATCTGAGTTTGCCCCATGGGTGTGTGATTTGTGCAGCTGGTTGGGTAATGCTCTGGTATAGTCTGAAGCTGGTAATGCTTTAGGTGTGTTGGTTCTAGAGCCTCTTAGGAGAGGCTCCAGTGTAGACCAAGGTCAGCTACAGCTTGTGTCCAGCTTGGGGCCTCCCACTGGGAGCCACAAAGTGATATTCAGTTGATTGCCATTGTGCAGGGCTTGGAGGTACCTGGTAGAAGCTATGCTACAAATGAAGACCAACTGCCACTAGTGTCAGGCATAGGATTCTTCAGTGGGCATCACAATGTGCACGGAGGGCAGCCACCAGTTGTTGTGCCCGGCTTAGTTGAAGCTGCCTAGCAAGCCAACACTGACTACAGCTTATACCAGGTAGGGGCCACCTATTAGCTGTTACAATGCAAGCTAAGACTGGCCATTACTTGTGCTGGGCCTGGGGCTGCTTAGCAAGGGGTACAGGGCACACAGAAGCCAGTCTCTCCTTATATGGGGTCTGTGGGCCTTTGAGAAATTTTGGGAAATTCTGCAGCATGAGCCAAGACAGGCTGCTTGTGTGGAAAAACCAGTGAAGTGGCTGGATCCAGGTATGTGAGTCAGGTTAGGTGAGGTCTCAGGGATTCGTGAGGGCAGGGTGAACAGTGTTAACCAGGTTAATGAAAATAGAGATATGGGGCCTGCCTATACATACTAACCAGGTGAGAAGAGGGCTCAACAAAGGAACAATGGCACCTGCCAATACTTTTGTCCCTGGAGAGAGCTGCTCTGACCCCTGTCCTACAAGCCTTTACTGTGATGCTAGTCAATTCAGTTCCTCCCCATCTGTTCCTGGCACATTTTGCACTCCTGCTCCAGTACTGGAGCCCAGAGTGAGTGAGTCTGTGAGTGAGCAAGTCCATATGTGGACCCCTCAAGAGGAATGCCTAGGCCTCTTGAAGCCCTCCATCTCAACTGAACACAAGTCTCCCTTATTTTCACAGCCAGTTATTTTGGGGACTTTTCTTCCCAGCACTGATGACTTGGTTTGGGAGCCTGGTGTGGGACTGGTACCCCTTCCTCCTCAGGGCAGACCTTTCCATCTGAGATATCCCTCCAGATTATTAATCACCACACCATAAGTCTGGGACCTGCCCATTTCACACCTCTGCCCTTCCTGCCATTCCTATTGTGGCTTTTTCTTTATGTCCTTCATTATAGGAATTCTGGTCAGCTGGTCGTCAGGTGGATCTCAGTGACGGTTGGTCTATAATTTAGTTGTAATTTTGATGTGGTGGTGGGAGGAAGCAAACACAGCATTGACCTACTCTGCCATTTTGACTAGAAGTCATACTTAAACTCTTAAAAAGAAAGAGACTCTTAATTTTTTGCCATTTATGCTCTCTGAAGATTGTTCCACTATCCTCATTACCTTTTTAGACCTTATTAATATTTCACCTTATTTACATTGTTGAAGACAGTTATTGCCTAAATGAGAGAATTGCAACTGCTATTATTTCACCAGGATACATAATAACTCATTATATTTAATTATTATTTAGTTATTCTAACTCAGTATTATCTGACAGGCTGTCCATATTTAAGAAAAATATATATATTATCAATTACAGCTTACTTATAATTCTATAAAATGGTTTCTTTGACCTATCTGTGAAAGCAAATCACCAAGTTCCAAGAACAAAAATTATAATTTTATATGATAATGTATTCTTTGGCAGATATTTTATAGAAAAATATAACTATATTTAATTATAAAAATTAATAATTATTTAATGTAAAATTAACATGAAAGGTTTTACTATAAAAATAGAGTATATTATTATAGCTGACATTTTTAGTAGACTGGAAAAAATTAAATGAAGACTCAGAAGTAAATAACAGTCTTCTACCATAGTTAGGTCATATGTATGTCATCTTCCTTGAAAAACAGGTTTATTTAAGGTTACCTAAGCACAATTGTCCTTGTTTGCCTATGGCACTGTTTCTGGTTTCTGAAATGTAGGATGTCATTATTCAATGTGTCTGTACATAACAGTAGTCTCTGGGCTGAAAAATCTCTAGTGCACTTTTCAATGCACCTACTAATTCACAATTCCTCAGCACTGAATATGGTTGAATATTTCTTCTCCCTCTTAATACATCCCTGTAAGTCCTTCAACATTTTTCATTTAGTGTTTAGTTCCATAGCCCAGACCACTACATTTATTACACCTTTACTATTTCCACAGTCTCCTAAGATACTCATTGCCCTATTCCCTTTCTGTACATACACACACACACACACACACACACACACACACACACGAGTCACCTGACACAGTCCAGACATTGCAGCAAGTTGAGGCTGTACAGCCAGTGGTTAAAAGTGCAGACTCTGGATTAAGAATGTTTGGATTTATATCGTGCCTCCACCATTTGCAAGTGTATCTTGTTGAGCAAGCTGCACATATTTTTTTTTTGGAAAAGGGGATAATAATAGTACTTACTTCACAATATATGATAATTACATCATTCAATACATATAAATGACTTACAATATGCACATAGTTAAGTCTCCCATAAGAATTAGCTATTAAATATCTGAAAAATAAATCAAATATGTCACTCCTCTTTCAAAATCCTCCATTTGCATTCTGTAATTAGAAATTAGAAATCCAAACTGCTCACCACAGCCTCCAAGGCTCAGGATAACTTGGCTCCACCATTCTCTCCCAGTTTACCTCTTGCTACCTGCCTTTCTTTCATTTCTTTTAACATTCGATGAGTTTTGTTTTCTTACTTCTCTGTCTTTGTCACTATGATTTATCTCTGTGAAAAGCTTCTTCTCCATTCTTTGAATGGATGGCACCTTCTACCAGGATCAGAAAACTTCTTTTTGTAAAGGGCGACATAGTAATGATTTTCAAATGGGTAGCCCATGCCTCCTCTGTTACAACTACTCAACTATGCTGGTATAGTGGAAGAGCTACCATAAACAGTACATAAATAATGGGTGTGGCTGTGTTCCAATAAAACTTTATTTACAAAATCAGGCAGTGGACAATATTTGGCCAGTGAGCTATACTTTGCCTAACCACTATAATTAATTCTACAGTGCCTAATTTAAATGCTATCCTTTAGAGAGAGTTTTAATAACTCTGCTATTATTCTGCATCTCAGCTTAGTGATTGTTTTTTCATAGCACATATCATAATGTATTTGATATATTACCTGTTTACTATTCTTTGTCAGACCCTCTGCATACAGTCAGCTATAAGCATTTATCATAGTGCCTGTTGCTTAGAAAGTGCTCAGTAAATACTTTTGAATGGATAAATAAATACCATCTTATCTGGCTTCAAGAGCCCAGACCAAAAAAAAAAAAAAAATTGTACAACATTGCAGAAAGAGCTTTATAGATTATCAGTGCTAGAATGCATCCTTTATAAAGAATTTTTGAAATAAGCTTTATTGAAAAACGTAGAAAATCTCCCGGTTGCAGTTACAAACCCACAGGATTCTGGAATGTTGATAGCCCATATGTTTCCACTGCCTTGGGATTGCCTAGGGATTAGAGATAGGCATGACCTCATTTTGTTGAATATGCATGTTATGAGAATTAGAACTGAACTGGCCATCTGGGAGATAGAGTTTTCCTCCAGCATTGTTCATTTCATAGTATATACATGAGGGATATTCGTTTCATGGAGAAAATTAAGAAGTCACAGCAATCAAAGCATGCTCTATTTTAAAAAGTTCATGGTATGCTTTAGGGCTAAATATTCACAGCATGCATTTTAAAGATGCAATTAGGAGCAATGATGCACAAAATTGCATTTGCAAAGAAAATATTATTTTTAGAAATGCAATTGAAACATCCAAAGGAGCTAAAAATAAAAGATTGTACTGCTCAGGTGAGAACCTGTAGCAATGTAATAAACTCTGTATACAGGAGAAGTTACTATTACATTAGAGTAAGTTGTTTTCACTGAAGCTCTTAGATGTCCCATATTCAATAGCATTTCACCTAGATAAAAAGATAGCATATCCAACAGAATCAAGATCATGTATAATATTATCAAATAATGTTTAGATGCCAATTTCCATAATTATAAACATCTGTTTAATCCCTGACGTGTTATAGTTCATATCCCTTTATAAAATTATATCAAAATGTCAAGATCCCTTTTTTGAGGCACAATTCTTTGGTGGGTCTAAACTTTCTAATTATTTTTCTGCACCATACATAAACTACAATGATCTCCATGCTCTCAGTGGTGGTCAAGGTTTTTTAAAATGACTTCAGTATTGCCCTTCCCTCAGTATATTTCATTTGGGTGTGGTGCCCAGGCACATCTGTTTTTCATTCTAGTGTTTTTTTTCACACTGTTTTTCTATGTATTGAGCCATCAACATAGCTTACATCATTTTCAAAAATTAGAGTTTAGATTTTCAGTAAAAACAATTACTTTATGTGAACTATAAAGTTATTGTGAAAACTTTTATAAGTTTATTTTCTCTAAATAAATAGAAATATAGAGAAATGGTTTTGAAAACAAGATGAAACAAATCTGTAGAGAATAGAAATTATCTAATTTGTATAATATTAAAAAAAGAACGAAGAGGACAAAACCTGGCCCAAGTAAAGCTGAGCCTTTTGGTTGAAAGTATCTTCTGTGAAAAGTGATTTTCACAACTTACCTTCTCATAATTTTTTAGATGATTGTAAATAATTGTAGTTATTATGTTATAGTTACTACTATTTGAAAACTCACTTAGTCCAAGAAGTTTATACATAAAATACTGTTCAGGTAAATTAGTGGATTATTTTCCTTCCATGTTACTGATGTTGAATCTCTTAGATACAAACAAGAAAAATAATATATTATTCAGGTTCTATAATGACAAACTACATGGCGTTTAAAGGTAGAAAATTTTAATTTGTATGTTCATAGAGAAAGATAGCTTAAATATTTTAAATAAATATTTGTCATTCAAAATTAGGCTCCAAAATATCGTACTGAAGACTTCCACAAGGTTGTCCTCCTATTATGAAAAGTTGTCTGTACACATCCCAGTTATCGTATCTAACCATGATTCAGAATCTTTGTCTTATTCAGAACCTAAAACAGCATTTACATATAGCAGATGCTCAACACATATTTGTATAAATCACTGATTTTCAACCATTTTTTTTAATCTCATGGCACACAAAAACTAATTACTAAAATTCTGCAGTACACCGAAAATAAATGTTTTGCCTACCTGACAAAAAAAAAAAAAGGTAAAATTTTGATTCATTCACACTGGTTAGCTATTGTTGTATTGTCTGTTGCCAGTTTTTTATTTGACAGTCTAAGGGAAAAGAGGTCAGTTCCTCTGACTAAATATTCAGGTATTGCATGTTTTAAATTTTTTTACAGCACACTGGTTGAAAATCACTGGTATAAATTTATAAACATGTTATTATTAAACCAATTATTAAACAATTATGACCATCATTTGTTTCTGGGATTTAAAAATAAAATTACACATAGAAATTTACAAGTGACATAAATGATTATGAGAAGACTTCAGAGGATACTTAAACCTCTTCTTGAAAGAGGAATAGTTAGGGAAGACGGATGAAGGAGCTGGTAGAGATGGGACAATGAGGAGCGAGCGGAGCCAGCAGAGAGAATTAGACATTAAAGGCATTGCAGAAAAAACATGATATTTTGGTGGCGGTACTTTGAAATAACCATAAATAGTCAGATACCCTGAGAAAATATGCCAGAGTGATGAGCAGCACTCAAATATTAAAGAGACTTAAATAACCTGACACAGAAGGACACAAATATGCACATACCAATTGACACTTTATACTGCGTATTGTAATAAAGGGTCTGACTTCATTTTCTGATGCCTCCCCCCTCTTTCTTCTCTTTCTGTCCCTTATCTGTACATTCCAGTAAGAAAGCTTGGGTGCTTCCTTGTTTTGAAATGATAGGAAATTCAAATCACACAAACCCAGACCCACACATGGAACCTTCAGCCCAGCTCCAGCCACTGTCCACCATAGCCAAGCCAGCCTTCTTGGCCGGCTCTTTCAACACATTTTACGCTGATGTATGAACCCCAGAAAGCCTTGATATGTGAGTAGAAAACTTCTCATTAACCTTTGGCATGTGTGCTATCATTGGTCTCTACATAGGAACCAAATTTTGGGTCAGAGTCCATCCTGCTTTTGCAGAGTGGCAACAAAAAATATATTCCAAAATATATTTGAATTTAAACCAGAGCTTTTTCTTTGTTCAATATGAGACAATATTAACCACTTTCTTGAAGAGAGTAATTTTTATACAGGAATATCTCATCCTTCATTGCACAAAATTGCTTTCATCCCCTGGGACACAAACCCAAATACCACTAAGGTGCGAGGTTATATCAGGCTTGGTAAATTCTATCTCACTCTCATGTCTTATGACCTCACTCTTTTCATCTTCCTTTGTGATAATGTCATGAAAACTTGAATTTCTGATTAAATTTGAATATTTAAAGTTTTTTTTTTATTGTTCTATTACAGTTGTTCAGTCCCCACCCCTCCCCTGCCAGGCCCACTCCCTGCTCCCCCACCACCACAGTCAATTTACATGATAAAATGAGTTCTTTCTAATACATTCTGTCACTAATAGTCATTGATACAGCTTCTAGAAATACCTTTACATAAGAAAACAGGTAGCCGTGTTGTTTAAATAATTCATAAATCATGGTCCAAGAGGAACCCAGAATATTTTTGAAATTATATAGCCACAAACATTTATTTTCCAATGAACTGCAGTTACCCCAGCATTAAATGTTGTGTTAAAATGCAGGCCTGTGGAAATGCTCATGCAGTCAACAAATATTTGATTCACATCCCGCAGAGGCCAAGTATATATGAAGTCCTGGATACTTGGAGCAATACATTTAACACTTGTCAGGGGGAACTTTCTTTTCATTTGTTTCTAGCTAGCTTTCAGTGCTTTCCCCTCGAGAGAAAATAAAGTAGATGAGAGTAGGAGGATTCAAGTGTTAGGAAAAGGCCAGAATGTGGGGTTGAGGGAGTAGGAAGAGCCTCATATTATCAATATGTTTCTTGGACTTATTTTGAGTGAAGTAAAAACTAGAGATATTTCTAACCTGCCAAAACAAAGTGAATCTTTCCTCCTGGCTACAGCTTTCAAATGAGAATAAGACACCACAAGATTCCTTGCTTTAAACATCTTTTATAGCTGTACACTTTCCCCTTACTTGTCTTTATACTGTTCCATGGAGCTCGCTCTTATATGCATCACTTTTACTTTCTTTAAGCCAGCAAAATTCTGGTTTGGATGCTTTGCCTTCCAGTGATGCAGCTGCCTTATGATTTTATCTAATAATTGTAAAATTAGAAAACTCTGACAAATCCCTTATGGCCTTGCTAGCCTAAGGAAAGAATTTTCAATGGATTCTGGAAATGGGAACTCTGCAAAGAAATTTTGCTGTGGGTAAACTTTTAAACCAAAGGCACAGTCTTCGAATGGGGACCCTGAGACTGAAATCACTCTCTAACTTAATTGTATCAATTTTAATTTTGTATTTGTATCTTGTGGTTTGTTTTTGCCAGCCCCTAGAGGTGACAATCATGGCTGCCATCTCACTTAGTTTCCCAGTATATCTCCCAGAACAGAACTCCATAGGATTTATGACTCAGTTTTTGCCTTTTGATTTAATATGAAAAATATCCAGCTTACACCATGCACAGAGCTGGCAGTTAGGAACAATAAAGCTGTCTCTCTGCTAACCCACATTTGCTAAAAGGTTTGGATCAATTCTGTATCTCACCTGTGCCATAGCCTCTCTTCCTATGTACTAATAGATTGGATTTCTCCTGCTGTTTAACTACACTTGTTGAGAGAAATTTAAATAGCATGATAACAGTCCTCAAAAATTGTAGTACTAAAACAGAAAGCAGTTCAAGAAATTTGCTCCAAGATAAAAGTTGAACGGTGGTATGGGAAAATTAATAATATAAAATAATAAGAAATAACATAGTAATTTTAATATACATTGATAATAGTATGAAACTTCATTTCCTCTTTCTAAAAAAAATGCTTTGCAAATATCTCTATTATCTCTTCTTGATAATTATTAATAAAATTTTTTACATTACTTTTGGTATCATAAATGGAAAGCTTTTAAAAGGATATCCTTACAGATCCCTAAACTAGAACCACACTTGCTAGAAATAATATGTACAATATTCAGAATATTACACTAATTTGTTAGTTTATATAGTGACTACAAAGTACAGGACAGGGTGCTAAATTCTTTAAATATTAATTCCTTTCATTTTTCTAACACACCTGTGAGATAGATGCCGTTCTTACTATTTCTGTTTAGAAAAAGAGAAAGCCTTGACACAGAGAGCTCAAGCGTAGCGCCTGAAGTCACACAGCCACAAACTGAGGACAATGAGATGCAGGCGCAGGCTTCCAGCTTGAGTCTCCCCTGTGTTCTTTCTTAATACCATAGAATGCTTATTCATATTAGGTGTATTTATTCACATCGGATAACATTACACTCAAAGTCCTTACAGGTACTCAGAAATCCAGAGCTGTACAGCATGTATAAGGTAAAGCGTTACTTTACTAACTCATATCCATGAGAATTTTTTTTAAAAGTAACATTCTTCCAGAGGAAAAAAAAAAAAAAAACTTATGCTGTGATCCTATGAAAGTGGGTCCAATATATTTAATAGTAATTTAATACTTAAAATATACTTCCTAATCTTAGATTGTTGGCAATATTTCTATAATTCATTTTTATTTACTAATTGTGTACTACTGAATTCTACTTTTTTAATTAAAAGGATTTGAAATATTACCTCAGGCAGGGTAAAAGTTATGAATGTTTATAGCATCTGGAAACAGCTAATATATTTACTAAATGAGTACAAAGGAATGCTTACTAAAAAAGGGAGGGGGGAGAATCATTACTAAACATGGCAAGGGAATGAAGCAAAACAGGTGGATATCAGATATATTTCAAATTAAGAAATGAAACAATTAGCCCTGGGTGCCAAACAGAAGCAGGCATTGACTGAGACCTGTTCATGGTAGGCACTGGGACATCAGCCTTCAATTTATCCACAGTGTAGAAAAGTACAAGGAGGTATAAAGATGGCAATATGGGCAAGAAAAATAGTGATGCTCACAATAGAATTTGCTTCTATAAGAGGGGTTATTTCTTTTTCTGTTATTATATTTTATTGATTCTGCTATTACAGTTGTCCTGATTTTTCTCCCTTTGCCTCCCCTCTACCCAGCACCCCCTACTCCCTCAGGCAATCCCCACACCTCGTTCATGTCCATGGGTCATGCCTGTAAGTTCTTTGGCTTCTCCATTTCCTATACTGTACTTTACATCCCCGTGGCTATTCTGTTACTACCTATTTTTACTTCTTAATCCCCTTAGCTCTTCACCCATTCTTCATCTCCCCCCTCCCATCTGGCAACTTTAATATAATTTTTAAGCTTTTAATAGCCTCTCTTTATATTTAAACTTTGGCCTTTAATAATGTGTCTTGGCATGGGCCTCTTTGCAACCATCATAATTGAGATTCTCTGCACTTCCTGGACTTCATGTATATTCTCCCAGAGGCTGCTTATGCTATCCTAATGTTTTTGGATTTGTTGTTGTTGTTGTTGTTGTTCTGATTGGTTGTTTTTTGATTCCTTATGTTCCATATCATTGATTCGATTCTCAGCTTCACCCACTCAACTGTTTGTTTCCCTGTAAATTGTTCCATATTTCATTTAGTGAATCCTTCATTTCTAACTGGATCTTTTTTATGTCGTTGAGGTCCTCATTAAGTTCCTTGAGCATCCTAATAATCAGTGTTTTGAACTCTGCATCTGATAGACTGCTTATCTCCATTTTGTTTAGTTCTTTTTCTGGAGTTTTGATCTGTTCTTTCATTTGGGCCATGTTTCTTTGTCTATTCATTTTGGCAGCCTCACTATGTTTGTTTCTATGTATTAGGTAGAGCTGCTTTGACTCCATGTTTTGGTAGCATGGCCTAATGTAGTAGGTGTCCTGTGGGGGTCCAGTGGCACATCCTCCCCTATCATCCAAGCTGGGTACTCAAGGTGCACCCTTAATATGGGCTAAGTATCCCCTCCTCTTGTATTTGAGCTTTGGTTGCTGTTGGCTGGTCAATGGAAGAGATTTACCCAGGCCAGTGAGGTACAAGGATAGGCTTTGACCACTGACCACCAACTTCTGCTCTCCATGGAAGACCAGCTGTGCAGGGGCAGGGTGGTGGTGCTCCAGTGTGGTCTGTAGCTGTCCGCTGGGTGTGCTGGCCCTGGGGTTTCCCAGGTGGTGCAGGCCAGCATCAGCCCCAACCTCCATTTTGCTGGAGGCCACACTGCCTGAGTTATAAAACAATCTGAGATGGTTGCTACTTGTGCTGGACTTGGAGATTCCCAGGTAAAGCCAAGTTATGAATCTAACCTGGCTGCTGCTAGTGCAGGGCCTGGAGCTCATTAAGGTCAGCTGTTGCTTGTTTGATAGGGTTTAGGAAGGTGTGAAACATGAGCCAAGACCAGCCATTCATACGGAAAAGCAGCTTGGGTGGGCCTGTAAATTGGGTGGGGCAGAGTCTCTGGGGATCTCCCAGGCCAGTCAAACAGTGTTAGCCAGGTTGATGGAGTCTCAGATATGGCACCAGATTACTGGTTCTGTGGGGAGAGGGTTAAGCAAAGAGACAATAGCCTCTGCTCACCTTGATGTCAGACACTTCAGTTTTTCCCTGTATACCAGTGGTGCCTTTCAAGTTGCTACCCCAGTGCTTGTGAGTCTGAAGGAGTGAGTCTGAGTAGGTGAGTCTGTGTGTGGCTTCTTCAAGAGGAACTGCTTGGGGCTCCAGAAGTTTCTTCCACCAACTCAATCCCCACTGATTTTGGCAACCGGAAGTTGTGAGGACTTATCTTCCTGGGACAGGAACCCTGGGCTGGAGGGCCTAGTAGGGGGATGGAACTCCTCACTCCCAATATATCCTTCCCGAATTTTTATCCACCACATGTGAATGAGACCACCCATTCCACATCTGTGCCCTTCATACCAGTCTTGATGGATGTGGTTTTTTAATTCCGTACTTGTCAGGCTACCATTCAGCTCGATTTCTGATGGTTCTGAGTGATGGTTGTTCATATTTTAGTTGTAACTTTGATGTTGTCGTACTATGAGGCAATCCATGTCTGCTTACATTGCCATCTTGACTGGAAGTCCTCAGTGTTATTTCTTTAAATTGGTTTTGGATGAGTTGAATTTCAACTGGGTCATAAAATAATAAAATTATAGAAGATGCTAGGAGATAGGGGACTATAGCCCAAGCAAGGCATTAGGATTAGAGGTATAAACTTGAAAGTCTTCTGTTCAGACTTGAGGATTGAAACTGAAAAAGTAGATTAACTATATTAAGAAAAATTAGATTATTGGACCATTAGACCTAAAGAAGATGGGAAACATAATAGTTCTTAGCCCTGTCTTTTATATTAGATGGCCTGCCACAGGTTAGCACTATGAATTTAGGCAAATTACTCAATCTAAGTCCTAATTCCCTAATATGTAAAGTTCAAATACTATGTACATCACTGTGGTGGGCAAAATTCTAATATAGTCCCAGAGATGTCTGCCCCTGGTGTCCGTGCCCTGTATAATTGCCTCCCCTTGAGTGTGAGTGGAACCTGTACACATAAGATGGTCACTCCTTGATTGGATTATGTCATAAGGCAAAAGGTGATGGCTTTGTCACCCCAGTGATTAAGCTTTTCCAGGCCCCATGGGTCGTTATTGACTAGAGTGAAGCTAGAAAGGCGCACAGGCCTAGAGCAAAGCAGACGCCCATGCTGTCATCTGCTTCTGATGGCCACTGACAAAGAACTGTGGGTGCCCTCTAGGAGTGGAGAGCAATCCCTCATTGACAGCCTGCAAGAAAAAAAGGATCACACTACCACACGTGAGAGGAAATGAATTTGTTACTAACCAGTGAGCTTGGAAGAGAACCCCGTGCTTCAGATGAGATGACAGGCCCCTCTAACACTTTGATTTCTTCCCAAGGGAACACCAAGCAGAGGACCCAGCTAATGGAAACTGTGAAAGAATAAATTTGTCTTAAGTCACTAGGCCTGGCGTGGTACAACAACAGAAATCTAATATGCTCACAGATTTATAGGGCTAAATATAACAATAATTATAAAATGACTGTTATAATACCATCTACATGGAAATACCCATAATTGCTACCTTGGTCTCATTGTTCTATATCTTCCTGAACACTATTTCTATTTCTAGATTGGAAAATAAATACTGATTTATATACAAAGGTTCAGAAACCCATCAGAAAGTATTGTTTTAATGACAATCAGATAGCATTTCCAAAGAATTTTGATCTGTGTTATCCTTTTCTTCTCTACTCTTTTATTTGATTTTATTAAAATTTAACTGGAAGAGGATCTCAAAAAATAGTTTGAATAGACCATTATTAGTAAGATTTTGATTGTTTTTGTTTTGGTCATTATTTGCACTGTGGTCTAAGAAGATATGAGTTTTTAAAAATGACTGAACATATTAATAATGGTAGATTGGCTCAGGTCCAAATATAATATTAAAGCAATAATGAGATTTTTATTTTGTGAATGTTTTGTGGAAACCAAATTCAAACTAAATTTAGGCATAAAGAGCAAATCATGGAAAAAGGTTAATTTTGTAATGGTCCAAAAAGAAAAGCTGTGAAGCCACAATAGAAAATAAGATACACTTTTACCTATATGATGATTTACATGCAAAACTGCAAAGTTAGTTATCTAGTGCATTTCCACACACTTTGCTTATGCTTTGCTTATGCTTTGCTTATGCTTTGCCCTCTACCTGGAATGCCCTTTATAATCAACTTTATTACATTTAGAAATAAAAGGATGAATAGCAAATTATCATTGTGTCTATATCTTTTGCTATACAGACATACCTCTGATATACTGTGGGTTATGTTCCAGACAACTGAAATAAAGTGAGTATTACAATAAACAAGTCTGGCCTTCAATTTGTATTTAAAAAATTATGTAGTGCAATAAAGCAAAGCACAATAAAATAAGGTATGCCTGTATTCTAGGTTTTGCCATGTTAAGAGTCTCTTCAAAGATAAGATATTTTTGCATTTCCAGTTCCTGGCATGGGTATGAACCCAATACATGCTTATTAAACACAATTTAATCAATGAAACTTAAATCACAAGTTAACATATTTGTTTGGCAAAGTTAGATCACATGTTAATTTATTAGCTTCATGTTCTTCTATTAATTTAAAGGCATGTGACTTCGCAAGTTGATAGTCTTGGTAGCATGGGACTACTAATATCAACTATGAGCAAATGCTTATTTTTTTAATCAGCCAATAGCTAAAGAGAGAGTTTGCAGTTTCCAATCAACATAACCTTAAGGAGAAAGCAGAATCAAGATTTGCTTTATAATTACAGAACTCAAAAATCTGTTTCATTTGCATTTTCATTATCATGATGCCAATGCAATATTTATCTCCTGACTATGATCTTAGGGGACACACAGATTATATGAATGTAACATTCTCCCTGGGACCTCATTCACAGTAACAGTTGTAGCAAAAAAAAAAAATTTCTAAAAAGTGGAGAATGAATTTGCCTGAAGATACAATAATCTTATCCTATGTTCATTAATAGAAAATTAAAATGTACTTGCTATGTAGAAAACCACTGAATTTGAAAAGAATTTGATTCATGTGAGGAAAAGGATAAATAGTGTGTGAAGAGCCTTCAGTCCCAGGGTTGGTTGTCAGAAAACTCAATTCTAATCCTGAACTTTTAACCACCTAGTCGATGACTGGAAAAATCACTTATCCTCCTTCAGCATCAGCTTGTTCAGCTGTGCAAAAGTTTGGGTGGGGTGCGGAGAGGATAACTATAAAATTCTATGATTTTATTACTGAGAAAAAGATTACTAAACTCCACATGTCTAGGCACTTGAGTTACTTTCCTTATACCATATTAGAGGGCCGTATAAGAGCCCTGTCCTGTTCAAAAATTTTTTAATTTAATTTTTATTTTTAATTACCATTTTAAGGGTTTGAGGGAAGATGAAATTCAAAGCCAAAAACAAAAAAAACAAAAAAAAAAAACTCTGATAGGCTGGAATAATAGGTCAATTCAAATCATACGAAAGGTATAGTTGAGATAAGTACCTGTCCTTAGGTGCAGATACTAATGGCTCAAGCACACTCCAGGTTTCATGTCGTAACACTAGCCATTGACAATGCATGGCTATGAGAACCTATTTGGCATTTATCAAGCTATAATAGATATCTTTCTAATATTTTTAACCTCCATTCTTTTCTACCATTTTGGAGGACTTTGTTATGGAATTCAAAGCTTGGAATAAGCCTGGGTGTCTGCCTCCATGCCATCACCAGGCCCCTGATTTTTCTTCAGAAGTAAAATCATCTAGTTGGAAACAGTAGCACCACTATAAATCTGTTAATTATTAACCTATGTTGAATCTTCATATATAGTTCATTAATACTATTTCTGTTTTTCAGACTTTTTTTCCCAGCTTCCACAATGACTATTGTAAATCTCACCTATATTCTCAAACTTCTGACCCTCACTATCCCCTTTGTCTTGGAGGATGAATTTATGGCCTAGTTGTCTAAGAAAAATCATTGCCCTCAAATAACATCTGTTAAAACTGACTCCTAGATCATCACCCACTTGTTCTTTCTTTTCTCTATTACCATAGAGGAAATTTCTAAACTACACACCAGGCCAATTCTTTCATTCTTGTGTTGGCTCTTATGGTAGGTATTTCTCCTATAGTGGGTGTCCACCATCGTTTGATTACTCTTTCTATATTTTATAAAATCCCTTGTCATGGGACTTGCCTTTATAATGTTACACATGACTCAAATTTCTACTTATCTTGTAACTAGGACAAACATGCCAGAGGCTCTACCAGTCAGGTGCAATTCTTTTATTCTACTTAGACCAATGAGAGTGGATTTTACTTTTTGCACCTAAGAACCCTAAGAGATAAAGATGATACTCCCTCTCTCCTTTACAGAAACTATGAAATGTTCACTCTCCTGTATCTACAATTTCTTCTGTCCTACTAGACCCTCTCAATAGCATTTAAACTACTGTCCTGCCTATTTCACAAAATCCTCACAAGGACCTCAGTGTATTCATTTATTGGTTCAAATTTAGTACTTCTAAATTCTTACTTCCAAGTTCTGCCATAAAAGACACCTATCTAGCTGCTTTTTACACAACTAAGGGCTCTAACTAAAATATAAGGCCACTTCTCTAATGTCACATGTCCTTATGAGGCCTACTTCCCTTTTCAGTCTCCTTTGCTATTTATTCTCCCTCTTCACAATTCCTTAAGTCTTGATTTTAAACTTTATCTTCTTCTTAATCTACTCATTTCCCCTAAGTAATACCTTTTACTCTCATTGCTCAGCACCAACAAGCAATATGTTTTTAATTCTAAAATGCATATCTTTAGAATAGACCATACCTCTGGACTTTAGGTCCATATAGTCAACAAATATCATATAGACACCTTCACTGTGTCTCCTTAGGTATAATAATCAAATGTTCAAATCTGAATTCCTGGTCTACACACACACACACAGAGTGAGAATGAGGGAAAGAGAGAGAGAGTCAGTCATCCACCAATAGTTTTTATGCACAGTACACCTATTCACCCAGTGCCAGATACAGGAAACCTGACAAACATCAAAGATCAGTGTGGAGTAATCGAAGAGGATGTCTATGTTTTATATATGTTTAATATTCTTCTTCATTCTTTACTGCTAATTTCTGTACTACTGATGTGAGGTGAAGTACAGAAAGAGGAGGGAATGAGAAAACCTTTATATTTCTTCCATGCTTACATTTTAAAAAAGATTCTTTATACTCTGTGTGGACAAAATACCATTAATCACCAGGTTCTTGCTGTGTGGCACTTTACAATGTATTTTTACCCTTAATTCAGCAGAAGCCTATATGCAGCTATAGAAAGAAGACAAAGTGAGCCTACCAGCTAAACAGTGTGTTTGCAATCTCTGGCTGTGATTTCACAGAGACTTCTTTGGAAGCAGTTTTCTATCCCACTAGTTTTTAAGAGGAGAGGGAAAATTGGTTTACAATATGAACTTTTAAACTTATTTTCATACCAATTGCTTGCCCCACACTTGAACCCAACAATTTCCCATATATTCAAGTACTTTTGTAGTCATAGTTCTTAGCCAGAATCAAAGCAGTTTAGCTGAATGAGACTATGCTGTCATATGGACCACATATAAAAAGACCAAGTACATAAGTAGTGGCAATTCATGGACTTTCTAATGTTTTTTTCTCACTTTGGAGCTTATTGAACTAAACTACTGAAACTTTTTGGATTTGTCTCTAGATTTTGACCTTCATTTGTCCAAGTTCTTACTGCCTTTGAGGCATTTCAAGTAGTAAAATAGTATGCTCATAGGGTTATAATCATAATTCCCTACTGTTTGTAGTAATCCCTTAACTTTTTCAGAATTTGTGACTATTTTTAATGCTTGAGATAACTTCCTAATTATATCATTGGTATTGCATTAGTGATCTCAAATGACTATAGTAGACTAAAAATTATTTTTGATTTATGTAATGTCTAATTCTTGAAAAGCACTTGCAAGCTATTGAAGAAATGAAAGGAATAATAGAATGAACCAATGCAGGAATGAAGGATCAAATAATGAAGACTAAAAGAAGGTTGAAAAGCGAGAAACTTAGAGTAGTACTTAGTGCCGGGTAGTATGAGGTTCAGGAGAAGAGAATACTGTATGTGCCCATGATACATTTTTACTAACGCATCATATGCTTAAAGTGGAGGAGGAAAGACATAATAATACTAGGCTGATGGGTAATGTTTACATAGGTAGCTACTTCATATTCAAACCTAGAAAGTATGAAAACAGTTTATTACCCACCCACGTACATAAAAGAGCCATTGTGAAGGCTTTGCTGTATGCAGTGGCAATAAAATATATTATGTATGTTTTAGAAATTAAGAAAAGGGTCTCTGATGTTACAGGTTCCAGGTTGACATTTCTTAGCTGCGTGACCTTGCACAAGTTACTTAACCTTTCCAAGCTGTTGATTCCTCATTTGTAAAAGTGGATAATTATAGGGTTGTACTGAATATTAAAATACATTACCCATGTAAAAATAGTTCTAAGCATAGTTCCTACACCAAATGAAAGCTCAAAACATGATCTACTTTAGTATTGTTAGAGTAGTATTAAAAGAATGTCATAGGGACAATAGGGTTAAAGGAACAGAGTCTTTGAGGCTATAGAGTTAGTGAGGAGGAGAAATCAGGTGGAAAATGGTGAACATGGCCATCAGAGATGGACCTCTGTGTTGTAATCAGTCTTCCATGACCTTTCAAGAGTCAAGTTGTATGTTTAAGAGCCTCAGTTTTAGAATTCGTAAGTAGCAGAGTCAGTCCTCAAAGGGAGATATCTCTAACTGTGCAACATTCAGAAAATTGTTTTCCTTTTAAAGAGGCTTGAAGGTCTCAACTGTTGTCTCTTTTTAAAAAAAAAAAGGAAATAATAGCCCTTTTGAAAGCATTGCCTGACACATAGTAGTACTTAATAAAAGCCAGCCAGTATTAAGAGGATGATTCTGATTCTTCATATTCTCCCTCTCCTCTTCCCTCCTCTCTCTACTCCACCTCACCTTTCCCTTCTTCCTCTCCCCTTCTCTCTTCTTTCCTTCCTTGCCACCCTGCCCCCCACCCCACTGTCTGTTTCAGATCTCAGATACATCAAAGTGTTTGTATTGGTGAGCTGAATATGGATATTTATCATATTTTTCTATCTAAGCCAGAGACACACAAATAATAGGCAATGTATACAGCTTATGCATAGAATTGACTTAATATTAAACTGTAGGTGGTAATGGCTAACCAAATAAATTGCTGTGATGATGTTAAGATCGGGTTGGGCTAGTAGAATGCTGTAGCAATGTTTTGAAACAACAACAACAGTTCGTTGTTTGTTTGAACAACAACAAACTGTTTGAAACAGTTTGAAAACTATTGTATTTTTCTTTTAAAAATAAATAAAGTTGATGGAAGAGAGATGACACAGATTTACACAGAACATCTGCACATTTTTGGAGACATATCACCATTTTTGAAAGAAAGGAAATAGGTAGCTGACTAATAAGCTTTTGTAAAAACCAGAGACTTTGAACTGCTCATTGTAGTAAGAAATCCCAAGAAAGGGAACCCTTTTTAAAGCAGATGACTGTCTAACCATTATGCTGTATACCTGAAAGTAATACAAAATAATGTTGAATTTAAATTGTAATTGAAAAATAAAATTTAAATTAAAGAAGAGAAGGAGGAACAAAATTTAAAAAAGAAAAAGCAACAAACTGGTTTGGATATTTTGAGTTTAGGTTATCTAAATTCCTTCCAAGTGGATCTGTCCAGTAGATAGCTGGACATGTAAGGTCAGAAGCTATCTGTGCTAAAGATAGAAAATTGAGAGTTTTCAAAAGCCAGAAGGTAGCTAAAGTTATGGAAACAATGAAGTTACTCAGGCAAAATTTCTGAACTAAGAGAAGAAGGCATAGAAATAAACCAGAGAGAGAATGGTAGCTATTGTGATGAGTCCAATACAATGTGAGATATTGATGATGACTCTTTTTCTTTCTTGTCCTAATTTTATTTTTAGTGAATGGAAAATATTTTTGATGTGCTAAACAATGTTTTATTTAGTTTTATTTTGAAGAGGACAGAAGTAGGGCTATAGCTCTAAAGCGTCAGATTTTTGAGAGGGTCACAGGACTCAATGTGATGTTCGGCCACATTCTTTGACAGAGAAACCAAGGGATGAGAAACAGTGTTACTAGAAAGGCTGTGACAGTGAAGAATGAGAAAGTGTTTTGTTTTGTTTGTTTTGTTTTGTTAACACACTTGCTTCCTTGTGCATTGCTTTGGTCAGATGCAAAGCAATTCTCTTCATGCTTTAAATTGAGAAACGAAGTGGCTATGATCAAATGGAGAAATGTTAGTTCTGTCCTAATTTTTTCAAGAATTTTTCTATGGGAGAGAAAATTAGATGCCACAAAAATAGCATCAGTACTAGCAGGAATAACAGAATTGTTGATGATTTTTTATCAGGCACCTAACAAATTGATTAACATTTATGGATTAGTATAAATGTGAATATATAATATGGGAAAATTATGCCTATAAAGATAATAATTTAGTCCATGAGACATGGTCCATCCAAATCTAACATAATTTTTTTAATTCTAAAATAAGCAAAAATGTATGATGTGGTAAGAATGTTTAGTGTCATTTATAAATACTAAACTATAATACTATACATTCTGTTATATGCATAAATAGTATGTGTACTATATACAGGGGTGAGCAAAAGTAGGTTCATAGTTGTGAGTACATGAAAGTTTATTCTTATGTTATTATTTATTTATTATTGTATTATTTATCTAATTATTATTATTGTTTTATATCCTTACTTATGATTTATCTTTTAGGTAATGATGGTTGGTAATTTAACCTACTTTTGCCCACTTCTGTATGTGGAAACCTTTAAAACGTTAGTGTCTGTCATGGTTAATATGTACAATATTTATTTTATGGGTCTTAGAACTTCATTTTACAATTTTAGAATAATACACGTGATTATAACTTTTGTATCTTTGAATACTGTTGGTTGGATTTATTGTTTTTAGTGATCCTTCTTCAGGAGGAGAGTTAGATTAATTTATTAAGCAGTATTATCCCTTTTTATCACAGAACTTCATAAAATTAGCATTATAAAGTGAGCAGTGAAATACTTTTTAAGTAAAAATAAAATATTAATACTTACATTGCATCAGTCTTATCCACTTTTTATGAACTTAGTCGGAATTTGTATGATGTTCTTTCTGGAAAAAGTAAGAAGAGGCTCAAAGAAAACAATTCAATGGTATTAATTTTTCATTTTTATTTAGTAAGTTAAATCTATTTTCATTATAAAGTAGGAATAGCAAACAATATGGTTTCTGCTAGTACCAAGAACTGCAATAAAGTTGTGTATGGATAATTTGTGACTCATCAGATTTGTAGTTTTATTTGCACATCGGTATGTCAGTTTTGAGGATTAGATCCTAGAAAACCCTTATACTAGGCTGAGGGGATTATAATTCATAATGTAGACAAAGGAGTCCATTTCTATTCAGAATGAGCAGAAATGAATCAACTGTATGCTGTTCAGTTGTGTTGTGGTCAGAGTAAAGATCCTCATCCCATCTGTGTTTTCGTTATCATAAAATATTCCATGGTACCATCCTGGATCAAATTCCAGTAAGTTGTTAATAATTGACTGTGGTCCTGATTCATAATCGAAGTATATTGGGTTAAAAAAATCTATTCACCCATATTTTTAACATAAGGTGCTTCAGACTCAGTACTGTGGTTTCTTTCATACCTTCCTTTGACAGTGTAAGAGTTTGGAGGTTCGTTAACATAATAGAATTTAAGGATTCAAAAGATTCTCCTTCTGGGTTAACTTATTGGATTTTTCCATGACTCAGAACTGATTTTAAATTTTGTTAATCATATAAAAGTTAATATAATTAGTTATATCAGCCTACATAACCCTTTAAGATATTTAAACATTATATATGTCTAAGTCGTAATTAGAAGCCACTAATTAACTACTATACAATATATTTTGTAAGGTTTTTAATACACATTTTCATATAAAAACCCTGTTCTTTTTCCATTTATAATTGGAAGAGAAATAAATTTGGCGCGTGTTCAAATAGCATTGCCTGAAGAGGCTTTTGGAAGCAGTGGAAAACACTTCGCCTAACCCCAATTAGTCTTGTTTTCCACATTCAGGGCAGTTCTGTTTTTCAACATATTCACTAAACATGATGATAATGAAAATTAATATGGTTAGGAAGCAATTCAATAGCAAATGTTTATTGTACATAATTGTTGTTCCCTGCCATAATTTTCATAAAACCTGTCAGCTCTGAAAACAAGGTTCAAGAAGCGGTGAGCTAGGAAGTAGGCAGGTGTGCCTGAATTATACAATAGATATGCTCTTGCAAAATAGCACGGAAGTCATTTTTAAGCAAATTGAATTATATTTTTACTGCTCTTAGTGATTTTACTACTTCTCAGAATAAGTAAAACCTGATTATGAATCTGTATTTGATTCATATATGAACCCTCATATAAAGTGTTCTCTTACAGAAATTTTCCTGTGGATTTATTAATAATGTGAAAAGCTTAACCACAAGAAAAATGCTAGAACCCAGTCTCTACAGTTTTCATCTCATTTTAATTGTAAGAATTTTTTTTCTTTTTTTTTTTGAAACTACCACAAATGATCATTTTAGCTATAGTTATATTTATCTAAGAATATATTTGCCTACAATGTACAAAATTGTCCATGCCATAGGAGAATGAAAAGATGGATCAGTCACACATCTTTCTACCAGGAAACAAATAACATGGAAAGGTAGATGGAACAGGTTTTGTTAGACTCTCCCTTTTTCTAGTCTTACATCTCATTAGGCTTAACACTCCTTGGTGAGAGCAAATGTAAGGAATAGTTGTTAAGCAAATAGGGTGGCATATATTCCCCGGACCCAGGAAAAACTCTACCATGTCAGGAGAATAAATTCCACTGACTTCTAGCTTGGGATTTTCTTCCATAAAGCTAGAATTTAAGTTTCATGAGGGTGGAGTCTTTATCTATTCTGCTCACCACTCTACTCCTTGACCAGTTCTAGCATGGAGTAGCCACTGAATAAATATTTGCTGAATAAATTAAAACATGAGTTGACTCCAAGTAGTATAAGTAAAAGCAGTAGGAAGAAACAGTGGTTAAAATCATATTATGGTAGAATCACAGATATGCAACATTTAAGTAGTTGCCAAGTCACATTATAAAGAATCTACTAATTTAAAACTCAAGTCCATCACTTTGTAATCTTAACTATTTTTCTCTGCCAGAGCCACATCTAAACTTGCCATCCAGACTTTCTCCAGGGTAGAGCCACCTACATTGCATTTTAACTTGATTGGCCTATGGTTTTTCTATATATTAAAAAGGGGTGCATGTGTAATTCCAAATCTGTTAATATTCTACTCTATCTGGTCCAAACTAATGATGTTATGGCCTTTTCTGGTCACAAGAAAGCAAATTCATCTTCTTAGCTCATTCTTCCCTCAATGTTTTCTGAGAATTCATTTACTTAGGATATTCTATTTCTACTAATTAAAGTTAATTTACCTCCTTTATCCAATGTAACAGATTCAGATTTACTATTTTATCAGCTCTACCCCAAATTTCTAATATCTGTAACATAAGGTGGAGAACATGCATCCACTAAAAGTTGTAGCTATTAATATAATGCGATAGGGGGTTCAAATTTGAGAGAATATTAAAGGGGGAAGACTTCCTTGAATTAAAGGAAGTCTTATGTATCCGGGATTATGGGAAAAGCATTCCAGACAAATAGAACAGTCTGAACACAAGCGTAACCACAGAAAAAAATGTGGTTCAACCTTCTGGGTAGATGTATGTGTGAAAACACAAAAAATAAGACCATGGAGAGCCTGGTTTACACCCTAAGCAGATGAATTATTCCACAGTGCTAAGGATCTTAGATGATTACAAATGAGTAAGGCTGGCATGGCAGCAATGACAGCTAACAGACACTACAGGAAGGGAGGCCAGTTAGAAAGAAGCGGTTGCCAGTACTTGTGTTGAAATGTAACGAGAACTTAAATACGTGCAGTGGTAGCAGAAGGGAAGTTGCAAGATTTGACCTAAGAAAGAGGTGACAGGAACCAGCAACTAGTTTGAGAAGAGATGGGTGGATAATGATGCTGTGTTTCTAAGCTTGGGAGAATAAGAGCTATGAGTAAAAAAAAATGGAGGAGAATCAGATTTAGAAAAGACATGGATGAATTATGTCCTGGGACAGAGCTGTAGAAACAGCACACTATGGAATAGTTGAAAGAACAGTCTAAAAAGGTTCTACCAGCAGGCAAGAAGACAATCAAATTGTAGTATAGTGTCGTGAGAGACAAGGAAGGAGAAAGTTTTAATGAAAGTAAGTATTAAGTATTACAGAGATTTCTAAGCATATTAGTTCTATAGCACTGATGAAGGATTTGCTGACTAGGCCTAAAAACTTTGGAAGAAAAAAAAAGATCCAGTAAAATGGCTAGTTAGGTAAATTTCTAGGAGTTAAAGATTGTGTGTAAAAGGAAAAAATTGTAAAATATGTTTTCCCATACAACTTAAATCAAGCAGTTTGCTAATAGATAAATTATATTTGTATCTGACAATACAGAATTATAGATATAAACAAGATATTAGACATAAACTTCCTTTTACAACCCAGGATATAATGTTATAAACAAAATGAGGTGCCACATCTAAAAGCAGGATTTAACTCGTAAACACTTGATATAAAAAGGAGCAGCATTTGAAGAGGAGAGGATTTTAGAGACATGCTTTTGAGGACAATGGTTTTATAGAAAACTATCTGTCAACCTCACTCTGTATGCTCTCTCACTCATCATGTGACAGTGTTTGGTGGTAGTTAAAACCAGACCACTTGGCAAAGAATGCTGTGGACCAAGAGCCATACATTCATACCTGAGAAAGCCAAAGCAGCCTGTGTTTGTGTGTGTTTCATAAAAAGAGAGAGAAAGAGAAGAGACTGTTTGAAAATTAACTAAATTCCTACAGACAGTAGAGCGGGGAATGGAGGAGGGTCTACCATGAACTAGATATAGACCCCTCAGAAAAGAGACTTGACCCGGAGTCATTTTATGTTCTGCCCAAGTGGTGTTTCTAGTCAGGTGACCGAGACCATGTTGATATTCCCCTCGGCTCGACTGCACTTTAGACAGGCTTCTTCCTGACTCTGGTCCTTTGACCTCACTTTTCTTAGAGCATTTATTTTAGAAAACTTTCAATTATAAATTCTTTCTTTAGTCCCTTGAGAGGTAAATCTTTTGAAAGCTCTTTGGCAGTTTTACAACCCAGGAATGTCTTTCTCCAGAACCTGTAGCCATCTCTTTAGAATGTAATCAATAAAGATAGTGGTCCTATCTCCCATCTCTATGGAAGGCAAGAGCCTAACTTTAGTGGGTGTCTTGCTCCAAGTTGTAAATTACCTCCTGCAATGAAGATACGAGAAAGCTTACATTTTGAGAGTAAGGCCAACCAGCAAAACAGGTCGCCTATGATCCCTTCATCTCAGCTCTTAAAAAGTCTACCACCTTTTGTTTCAGGGGAGTTGAACAAAGACTGAATTCTGACCTCTCTCCACTATTGTATTAGCCTTGAAAATGGACAGTTTTCCTTTGACACAGGAAAGTGGTTGTCAACAGCAGGAGTCTTTATATAATGTGAAAAATCAGAGTGGGCCCAAGTTAAAATGTCAAACCCAAGGGAGGGTGTAGCACAGGTCCTATGAATTGCAGTTGGCAAAGGGTTTCTAAAGATTGCACAATTCCTCAGGAGTCATAGGGTTGCCAGGTTTAACAACTAAATATAGCAGACACTCGGTTCAATTTGAATTTCAAATAAACATCAATTTTTTTTTTAGTATAAGCATGTCCCAAACATTGCATGAGATGTACTAAAAAATTTATTTGCTGTTTATTTGAAGTTGCAATTTAACTGAGCATTCTGTATTTGATCTGACATTCCTACCACGAGAGAAACAGACCATTTTAAACATCTCTTCCTAGAGAGCAAGAGGCCTGCTTCCAATATTAATCACCAGTGCTAATAGTTCTCCTCTCTTTGTAGTTCCCTCTCCTTTAAACTGTACCTTCTTACCTTGCCTTCTTCCATTTGTAACTAGAAAGGTCGAACACAACAGCTAGCCTGAGGAGAGGGGGAAGAAGGAATGCAACAGAAACCAGCTTCTTTCTGTCCCTCAAGACAAACCAGTGTCAGGCACCCTGCAGGCCTTGATGGGGGAAGGGTAAGTGTAAGTGTTGATGAGTTTCTTAGACTGGATACAAGTTTTTTTAATTACTGTATAAATTGGAAAGAAAGTATGACTCATAGGGATCGCCAAGTTTTTACCCAGAGGCAGAGAAAACTTCCCCATTGTGAGGGAAACAAAGAATAAAGCCGCATTTTCAACATCTTATGTAATAAACTAGCTAAGTGTGCTGAGTATATACATCTAAATATATAGATGACAACAAAATAAATACTTTTTAAAATGTGTCTGCCTCAAGATTTTTTTAGATTAATCAACTGAAAGATTAATAATTCTAAAAGGGGAGCCCTAAAATTTATTAATAACCTTGCACATTATAGTAATGCTCCTTATAAAATATTTTGTGTATCAGTGAAAATCACCAAGTATTAATGAATAATAATAAAAAGAACGTGATGATTTTCTAATCTTTTTGTGTCTCAGATTTTGACATATAATTATATCAAATAAAGTTCATCAATTTTAAGGCTATAATTTAATGTCCAGCCATTTGTACTGCAGAATATTTTAAGACTCTAATAAAACCTATTATTTCATAGATTTTTTCATACAATTTCAGGGTGTTTATTTGCCCTTAGAGCTCATCCATGAACAAAAAATTAGATTCTTGCTTTGAGTATTTTCCTCTAGACCGGTGGTTAATTATATGAGACAATTACAAATGAGGCTTTACAAATTTGTTGTACTTATATATCTAAATCTCTTAAAGTTGGGCCTAAATAATATTTATAAATATCAGTTTTTATCTCTTTAAATGGATGATAACTATTCACATTATATTCTTATCTGCTTGGTTAGCAATATATCAGAATAGAGTAACATGGCCAAATTTTATTTTTTAGGTGCGGGTTTATTTTTTCCATCTTTTAATGGGAGTTCCTATTTAGAACTGCCTGTTTTTACAACCCTAAATGAGTTGAATTTTCTGCTGGAGAAGGAACATAAAAGAATTGTTACCATCTACGTGACTATAAAGACAAATGCTTTGAATGGAACCATTTTCTACAGTGAGTATTAAATGACCTCCTATATGTTATGTTTCTTTCTCAAATGATAACCTATTAAATTAATGAATTATTCATTTAAATATCACAGGAAAAGTTTTCTAGCCTAATGCATGAAGCATTACAAAAAAAAAAAAAATCTTGGTTCTTTCTAGTTTTCCTTAGAAGTTTCTTTAATTTATGAGCCATTCAATGGAACATGACTTACAAACAGGATCTGAACCAGCAAGGAAAAATACAGCAAGCATATCAATTTGACAGCATACTGTACAGCTATAGCAGTAAAACATAAATGCTGCAAATGTTTCAGAGCACATTTTTATAGCATTAATCACTAAATATAAATTGTATTCAATACTTGGTAACTTAGAAAAAGGCATTCCAAAGCTGGGATTCATTTAACAATTGGGGAAATTACTATCACTCCTTTAGTATTATCTTAAAATTAGATGGGGTTCTTTTGTTTGTTTGTTTGTTTGTTTTTTAAGTAGTACTAACAGTATTTGTTTAAAGAAATTCACCTATGCCCAGGTTTTCTACATCAAGCAACATGCTTACAAGGATCTCTGTAATCAGAATTTATAGGCCTCTTCCTTCTATGGCCGAACATCACTACAGTGTATTACTTGCAATATCCCAAATGTGACAATTGTTTTATTTCTTTTGGAATGAATGCTCAATAATTTTAACAATTCTCTATATTGGAGGTGTAATGCTTTCTTGGATAGATTATCTACTGCAGGGCAACTCATTATTTCCCAAATCATCTTCTCCTTTAAAGTATTTTGCAAAAATGATTCATTATTCTATACCTTCTAAACAAAAATTAAAACATTTTTATTGTTTGACTTTGAATAAAATGCCTAAAAGGAAGCTTTTTTTTTTTTTTGGAAACTGAGTACAATCAGAAGTTTTGAACATTAACTTAAAATTGAGAATTTATATTATATTTTAGAAAGAAACTAACTTGTCAGAAATAGGCCAGCATTATTTATTTCTCAGGAATGTAAGCACCCATTTTTAAATGATGGCTTTAGAATGTCTGGCTTATTTATGTTAAAAGAGAGAGAAGAAGTGTAAAAGAGGAAAACTTGTGTTTATATTCAAAACTTAAATGGTTGTAGACGACCATGAAATTTAGAGGTAATGGTGCATTGCAGGGGAAACAAAACAAAACTGAACAGAACAAAAGACACAAACATAATTTAAAGCCACAAAGCAAAATTATGTTTCTAGCTCTGCAATTTTTTAAGTCATATGGAATTGGAAGGTGTTGCCTTCTGGAAAGTGTGTTTTTACCAACTAAAAACAGCTCTTAACCAAAGAAGCAGCCAACCTCCGGGAATTCTCCTCCTCTGGGTCCCTGCTCCTGGCTCATGGCCATACTGCCACTCAACACACTCTCTTTTCAAAGGCTATAGAAATACATGCCCAGAAAATATATATACACACACACATATATACATACACACACACACACACACACACACACACGTATCTCCTGCTCACAGTGGTTCTTTAATTTAAACCAATAAAAACCCAAGATGATAATAGTGTTGTAGGATTATTTTTGTCTTTCATATCCACTGACCTACCAAAAACATTAAACTAGAAATTATCAGTTAGAAAACAGTGCCATTGTGTGATTCCCTAACTCTGTCCTTGTCTTACATAATTGTTCTCGTCCCAGCACTGGATACATCAAGCCTGTTTACCCATGGGAGTTTCAAAGCCTATGAATGGAGAAAACATTTTTGTCTGTAAAGCATTTTTTTTTTTTGTTCATTTATAAAGTGTTCATTCAGTCCTAGTGAGGGACTACCTCAGTAGTCTGCTTCACGGGGTTGCTGCTTTTACCCCTTTGGAATTTGTCACACTCATAGAAGCCTCACTACAGATGAAGACAAAGATTTTTGTGATTCAGTTAGACACCCATATTTTATAAAAGGTATCCCTTAACTTAAGGGCTAATTTCTTTCTTATTATGTGTAGGAGCAATTAAAAGTGGTGAGGAAATTAAAACAGATGTTTTACTTTAGAATCTAGAGGTTTTTTGTGTGGGTTTTTTTTTGTTGTTTTTTTTTGGTTTGTTTTATTTGTTTCATACTCTTGCCATTTTTTTCTATTTTAGAACATTTCAATAAAAACTCAATTCCATTCTGCAAACATTTATTGAACATTGGTATTTTATATCATCAAATATTAAAGGGAAAAGGATAGAGAAATAGCAGGTTGTAAGCCAATGTCAGGTTTGAATTATATTCCTACAGTTCAAAACTGTAGATTTATCTTTTCTCAGTTTGCCTCACCAACTAATTGATGTTGAAAAGGAACAAAAGGAACATAAAACTTGAATCCTTATGGGGTTATAATAAAAATCCTTAGAAAAGATAGGTTAAAAAAGAACACTCTGTGGGAGAGAGACAGCTCTGAGAACAGCAGTCAAGATGAAAAGCGAGCTTTTTGAATTTGCCACTGAACCAATACGGAATTCTGGAACTCAGTCAAAGGAGCTACTAACAGGTCACGGGAGAAGGGATGAGACCACACAAAACTCTTTAGGTGCACTTTCAGAAAATTAGCTCTATTTGGCAAGCAGTATCAATCAGGAGGTTTCGTCATGGGATATATTACCATGCAGTTGAATCCATTCTGTGCTGCTTCTTTGAAAAGCAATAAGCATGCCCTTTGGAAGTATGTGATCTTTGAGAATTAGGAGCAAACATCTGACCAAGTTACAGGAGGCAAATTACATGAGCAACTCCAGAGGGAGAACGGGATTCAGAAGCAGGCTTTATATTATTTAATGTTTATATTTAAGAAAGAAAGTAAAAGGAAGACTGCTCTTAGGTAATTATTCCAGGTAGGAATCTACAGAACAAGTACGATTAATGGGCCCTCCCTTTTTGTGCATTTATGTAGGGCTAAAAGAAGAGATTCCTGATATTGCTGAAGAAAACAAATTAAATCTAAAGAACCAAACATCTGTCTTTCTCTATAAAATGATTCTCAACAGAATACATGATATCTTCATTAGCTACTTATGCCAAGGTCAATGAAATCTCATGGCATTTCCTTGCATCATATCAAAAAGCATCTTTCCTTATAGGAAATGTTTGCTGTCTCAAATAGTAAGAGTATTAATATTAAGCAAAATAAATCAGACAAAGAAAGGCAAATACCATATGTTGTCACTCAGATGTGGAACCCAAAAAACAAGATAAACAAACAAAATTGAAACAGACTCATATATACAGAGTACAGATGGATGCTTGACAGAAGGGAGGAGCCTTAGGGGCTTGGTGAAAAAGGTGACAGGATTGAGAAGTACTAATTGGTAGTTATAGAATAGTCAAGGGGATGTAAAGTATAACACAGGGAATATAGCCAATAATATTGTAATAACTATGTATGGTGCCAGGTGGGTACTAGACTTATCAGGGGGGACCACTTTGTAAAGTATGTGATTGTCTAACTCTAACCACACTGTCTAAACTCTAATGAACACCTGAAACTAATACAAAATAATATTGAATATAGACTGTAATTGAATATAAACTGTAATTGAAAAATAAAATTTTTAAAAAGTTTGCTCAGGTGTTTTAATCAGCTTTGCAATGCACACCATAAAATTTGGGGCATATCTTTGTCCCTTCTTACTAGCACCCAATGGAGCCTGAGCCAGATGAATATGGGAGGAAGTAGGGTTGAAAACATGGATGATGAACTCATACATTGCCGTTCATTAGGTGTGTAAAGATTACTTTTTGTCTGATCTGATCTTTTTCGTGAGAGCAAAAGTCAAATTCAACAATTTTAACTGAGTGCCTAGAAAGTGCACCACACTCTGCTAGGCACTGAAAGGAATACAATGATGACTAAGAAATGGTGTGTATCCCATTTCTCACCATTTAGCAGAGAGACACTATGAACATGATTCTGTGAGAAAGCTGACCGTGACAGGTCCTAAAATAAGAGTATCAATTAACAACTCTGATGAGTAGATTCCTTACACCAGGAATCTGTGCTTACATGTCTTTACTAAATAAGGATCACCTCATAACCTAGACTTGTGTTTCATGTCTATACCCTGCCAACTTCCTAGATATTCCACCCTTGCCTTACATAGAGTAAGCAAGACTTGATTGGAATAGTTCTTTAAGTTCTGTTGGAAAGGTACTCAACTTTGATGGTTGTGATGAAAAATTGGTAGATATTGAGACTTTATTTTAGGAAATTATTCTGTTAAACATTGTTACACTTTCTTCCTCTGATAAGTAGGAAGAAAAGGGTACAGATGTCAATGGTTTAGTCAAAATGTATCTTTAAAAAAAAGTTAATTTTTTCCTGGGTCTACTTGATCAGGAGCAGAACAGGGGTTGGCAAATTTTTTTCTGTAATGGTCAGAGTAAATAATTATGCAGGCCATGCAGTCTCTGTCACAATGGTTCAACTCTGCCAAATATAGCATAAAAAGAGCCATACACAAAAGTAAAGAAATGAAATGTGACAGTGTTTCAAAAAAAACTTTACTTACAAAACCAGATAATAGCAGAATTTGGCCTATGGGCCATAGTTTGCCAACCCTTGACTTAAAATGTTGTGATTCATTGAACTTCTCTTGAAGTAGAACAATCGTGTTAAGAATAATTAGACCCTATTGCTATGACTAAAATTTCTGAAGAAATAAGTCAGTGGGAGATACAACTCTGCTTCTGATGTCGTTACAACAGAGAATGACCTAATGAGGAACAAGCTTGCTCCTGGTGGGCAGAGGTTGGCGCAAAAATAAATGAACTCAGTCAAAGATTGAAATCGCTGCCATGACTATCTCGAGAAGAGTATAATCCAGTGATTAAGAAAACTACTCGAGTAGGGGGGATACTGGGGAAAGGGGGGTCCAGAGCTTAGGGGGATAAAGGGGAGGAAAAAAATGGGACAACTGTAATAGTATACTAAATAAAATATACTTTAAAAAAAGAAAACTACTCGAGCTGGACTACCCAGCTTCACCTTTTGGACAAGTTACTTAACGTCTCTGTGCCTCAGTTTACGTAAAATTCAATAATATTAATAATAATGATACCAAAGATATCAAAGAGCTGTTTTAGGATTGAGAGAGTTAACACATTCAATGTGCTTAAAATAGTGTTTGGCACATGGCAACATGAAGTAGGTGCCAGAAATCTTATTCAGTTAATGTTTTAATCCTTTCTCCCTTATAACTTGCCTGGTAAGGACACCTGGGAAGTAAAGGCCCAGAATAGTGTATTTTTGTCTAAAATGTGTCATTAATGTTCCCATTTGATACACATATCCATTCGGGGAAAGAATAATTCGACTATAAAAAGTCCTGGATTCATGAATGTGACAGTAGTGGGATAGACAATCGGTACAATTTTTTTGTTTTCCATTTTATCCATTTCATCCAAACAAAAAGGATTAATTGACTCCAAGCACCTTGTATTACAGTTTTTTTAACTAGTTAAACAAAATTAACAGGCTGGAAAAAATTAAAATATACTCTCTATCAATTTTAGACACTGGTTCAGAAACCCTTCCTCAGCAGCATGATTGTGGCCAGATGCTGCCACGATCCTTCAGGCCTGTTAGAGCTTCTCTGCTTGCAGTCCTTCCACGGACTAACTAGCTCACCCTAAACACACCACTGTTATTCTAAGATGTCTTTTAACCACATGCAGCTGCTGCTGAGGTTGCTATTGGGGCTTACTGCTACTCTACACAAATGCAGCCTGTAAGGGACAGCGAGGAGAGACGAGTTCTAAAGCTGCAGCAACAACACGTGTGTTCAATAGGCAACTCAATGCAGGCTCAGAGGACAGCCTTTGCCATTTGCCACAAAGGGGGCACAAGGAATGAGAGATCACCCAACCACTGCCATAGGCAGGTCGAAATGACAGTAGGTGACCAAGGGTAGACTTGAACTTAAGTCAGTGTGAGCTAATTGTACAATGTGGGTAAGTCAATTAACCTTTCTATACTTTAGACTATAAATAATGCAAATATAATTTTTATTATCAAGTTCACAAGGTTTGAAAATGATGTGTTTCGAAAAATACAAAGTACCTTAAAAATATATGGTGTTATTTCTTTTATGAAAGATGGTATAAATCCATGTTACTTTATGGAAATTTATAAATTTGGCCATCTATATACATGATTTAATAAATATGTTACCTGTATTAATCACTATCCATATTATGAGGAATAATGTTGAACTTCATTTTAACTCAAATGGATGACCAACTGATGAATCTCTTCTGAATGTTTATTTATACATGATCTCAAATCAAATTGTTATTGATGTTTGGGAGCAGTCATTGCAATAGTTCAAATGGAAAAAAATACCCTTTTCTAAATGGTTAACCATACAGCCATATAAGTCATAAATACTCTATCTTCAGTATTTCAGTGGAGAAGTATTTATGTTCACAAAGTTTCAGATATACGACCCGATGCAATACCAAAATTTCTTAAAAGTTGACTAGGATATCATTCTTACCCTCTCTCTGTATTATTTTATTGTTATTCCTTTCTTATGAGGCTAATAATTTATATTACATACAGGGTGGAGCAAAAGTAGGTTTACAGTTGTTCATATGGAAAATAATACCATGATTAATAAATAATGCAAGAATAAATTCTATGTTTCACATACTCACAACTGTAAGCCTACTTTTGTCTCAACCAGTATAAATATACTATATATACTATATATAAATTTCAGACTCAAAATTATGGGATTTTCTTTCTAAAAGGCTATGCTATTTAGAAACCAGAGTCTACTGTTTTGTAAGTAATCTTTACTGTTGAGAATTATAAGTTTTACAAAGTTTCAAAATATTTTCTGGATAAATATTCAGAAAATTCACAACATAAGTGATTTATTGAAAAAATTACAAAATAGACAGGGGATGTAAAGTACAGTATAGGAAATGGAGAAACCAAAGAACTCACATGCATGACCCATGGACATGAAGTAAGGGGTGGGGGGAGATTGCTGGAGGGAAGGGGCTACCAGGTGGAGAGGGAAAAGAGGGAAAAAAATTGGGACAACTGTAATAGCCTAATCAATAAAATATTTTTAAAAGAAAAGAAAAATTATTACACAGCCTAAAAACATAAAGAATTATCTCAAAAAGGATAGGGTCACACTTCTTGACTAATGCATCATCAAGCATCTTTTCAGTGAAACAAGAGAATGACTTTCCTTCAACGGTTTAATAATGAGCTCTTCTAGAGCTTTCAAGTTTTATCTGAAGGTAGTACAAATTGCAATATTATAGCAAAAAAGATACTGCTTCTCACATTTGCCATATGTATATAAAATCTTAGACATATAAAAATACACAGGGTATGGCAAAAGTAGTTTTACTAACAACTATAAACCTACTTATTTATCAGAGAGGAAGATATTAACATTTGCTTGATGTCTTTGGGTTGAACTAAACTTAATGTGGCATATGAAACCCATAGAACTTAATATAAAAATATACATCTGTCTAACAGTAGTCATTGCTTATAATTTTCTTTACTAGTTCTATTTTGAAAATTTTATATTCTTTCTATTTTACTATTACCACTAAATTTTCAGTTCTGAAACCAAATAATTTTTATTATAATTATGTTTGAAAATATATGGCCTTTAATACTATTTGTGAAAAACAAAGAATTCCTCCTGAGTGTTTATTCATAACTTCCCTCTATTACAGAATCTAGGTTTTGTGATACAAAGTCAATTGATTCAAAAGGGAACATGTCAATGAAACAATATGACCTATATTCCCTGAAGTGAATCGTTTACTATTAAATCCTATAAATACATCAGTAGGGACAGGCATTCCATCTCTCTTCCTATTGTCACATATTATCAGCAAAATACTTTGAATTCCTTTAAAAGTATTATTATGTAAAACAAAAAATAACTTAGAATAAATAGTACGGTGAATCAAAAATTGTTATTATAGCAGACTGTAGAGTGAACTAAGCTTAGTTGTTTATTTTCATTTCCATTATCTTTATCAAAGCAGCCTTATCATGTACTATATTACAGGGTAGCTATGGTTGATAAGGGGATGTTGGTATACTTGGCTACAAATATTCATCCCCATCATTTATTTTAGTGGTTGGTCTTCCTTTAAAAAAATTCGTTTTTTAATAGTACTGCATACACCTCGTTTAATATGTACAATCAATTTTTCAAGCTCAGTTTTTGAAGCTTTGGAAAACAAACCTTGTACATATGGCACAAAAGCTTGACCTAAATGTTCAGCTCTGTTCTACTCTACTCTGTATATTGTATTTCTAAGTCTTCTATTAAAAATATGAGTCTGAAATGGTAACATAAAGAAATTATTAAAATATTAAGTATTAGGGACTTCTGAGTAAAAATGGCAAGCTGGAATAGGATAACAGACTGTCCACTAAAGTGCATAACAAAATGAACCACCCTTTCTTCTCCCAAAAGGATGAGGGTGAAGAACAAGACAACAATTCAAGAATAAAGAACAACCTCATGCCATTTTAGGATAAAACCGTTATTGTCTCCCAGGGGAGAAAACACAAGATGCTGGGACAAAGTTTTGTGTTTCCTAATGTGCTCCCATAGTCCCCAGTGCCCTCCCCCAGTTAAAAAAAAAAGTCAAAAATAATACTGAAAGTTCTTAATTATACTCTCAAATTCAGAGAAAAGCAGCCTGGATAAGAAGTCATGGGAAAAGTAGAGGAAACTACTAGAGAGTAGATGTCCGAAAAACTGCTAATGGATCTCAGGAGAGGCAGAAGAGGTGAAGCGACATTTCCTGCTGCCAGGCACTGGGCTAATTGGGGCATTGCATAGCCGACGTTCTCAGAGGTGTGATAAGACTCTGGATGGGTTGAATGGCTCTAGGAAAGGACGTTTAGGAGCATCTCAGAAGAGTGATTTTCAACCATTTTTATGATGTTCTTTGCCACTTGTATTTTATTATTAAATCTTTAATACAATTGTTTTATCCAATGGATGACATTAAAAAGTACTAATTTTGTCACAAAGGAAATAATTGATAAATTGATGTACATTAAAATTAAAAACATATGTTCATCAAAACTCACACTTAAGAGATTGACAAGATAGTCTACAGAATTGGAGAAGATCTTTTCAATATACATGGTTTTGAGAGAGTGTGTACCCTAAACACATACACGTATATGTGCATAGATATAAATATAACATATATACATTGATATCTATATAATCAATAACAGAAAAAATAACCAAATAAAAATATGAACAACAAACACAAGCTGACAGTTCACAAAAGAGGATATCAAAATAGCCTCTGCTAGGGCTGGAGGAAGGGAGAATGTTTCTCTGTTTTTCTTTATAATATATCATTTCTATTTTTATGAAAGACATTGAAATTAAAATATAAATTATAAATCAAATTATTCAATACTCAGTAGATGCCACGTACTATTCTTTTATTATTTTATTTAATTATCACAATAGTTCTAAAAATTAGTTGTTCTGATTATCCCATTATATGGAAATAGGCTCAAAATAGCTAAGGTCATCTCTCTATTAGTAAACAGAGCCAAAAGTTAATCTCCTGTCAAGTTAATGCTGTTAACTTCATGCTATTTTCAGCCTGTGGAAAATATTGTACATTTCTAACATAGGACTGTTACATGTTCCTTGAGGGCAAAAATTGTGTCTGTTAAATGAAGGATTGTTATTGAACATAATAAATCTAACTTTCTCTCTAATGTTATGTAATTTTCTTCTTAAAGGCAGTGAGAAGAATTTTGGACAATGTTTTCTCCATTTATTTCCTGTGGAAGGAAGCCCACAGTTAAATATGGATGTGGAAGTTCCCAAAACAGCTTGATTCTTTCTGCTAATTATAGCATTAACATAAATACATTTGTCCCATCACCACACGGTAAGTATTCCACAGTAGTTCTTTGAATTCTAGTGCTGAGCCGTATTTTTTAAATGTTATTTGAATAGATAATAGTCACCCAACTACAGAAAGAATCATCTGAAAATGGTTTTGCTAATCTTTTTTTTTTCAGTTTGGTAGAGGATTAGTGGACAGTTTGTCCTGTCCAAAACAACCACAGAGACATTTCATCCATGCCAAAATGTCTTTGAAAGTTGAGTCTTTCCAAAACATGTGCAGGTAATATAACTCCAATTTTCTGCAAGATTCTAACCCCAACCCTTCTACCTGACCCATGTGCCAGTACCAGCTAGGCTACTGAGACGAGAAGGGTTATTATTGGCACTATGGCTACAACACAATTATTGGGCCAATAAAACATGATGGTATTTTTTTTATGTATTACGCCTGTAAACCACAAGTATACATAAATATTTTGGGCTATTTGAGCAAAGGACTATTTGGCCTGGACCAAATGTCTCATATCAATAGATGTTTTAGACAAGACCAAATGTTCTGCAAGATAATAGAGTAAACTACAAATTAAACTAATATATAATTTGATAATAATTAAATTGTACACAAAAGGACTCAATCTCTTTGAAAATATTATGGAGCATAATAAAGAGTCAGGTTATTCAGCTGAAGTTAAGATGTCGTTCAATTGTTTAACAAAATATCTATTGAGTGAAAAGGGTACAGCTGTTAGGAATTAGGGGGGCATGACTCCGCACAGAAAAAGGAAATCCAGTAGAAAAAAATGAACATTAAATGGAAATATCTTTCTGGAACATATAAATTTTTGGAAGACAGCCTTGAAATTAGTTCATGCTTCAGAATAAGGAAGAGAGAAATGGCTAAATGCAGTGGTCACATCCCGAGGGCATTACTGAATGAAATTTTCACATAGCAGCCAAGAATTTAAAATTCTTCATCATGATGGCAATCTAGTGATAATGGTCTCTAAAGTTACTCTGTCTCAGTTAAAAATAATATTTTGTGTCTGAGTTTATATGTTATGTGACAATTGAATAAGTTAGTCTGATCAGCAGGAGTCTTGGCTAACCTATGAAGGTTATATAAATCAAATAAAATTTTCCAGGGTCTGCATCAATTTGAAAATGAAATCAAGGAAATTGATACCAATCTGAAAATAGAAACGCCTTATAAAGGTAGGCACGGTACCTTACTTATTTTTAATGCACTTAGCCAGGGTGTCAGAGGAGAAGTTGCTCAGTACATGTCTGGATACAGGCAGAGATGAAGGTATGTAGGCTGAGTAATTCAGTTGATTATGATGAGAAGGCATTGAAACTACCCTAAGATAAGGAAATTATTATTCATAAATTAGACATACCCTTTAGGAACACTAAGATCTATGTGGACAAAACAAAATTTCAGATTATCTCTTTTATGAAGGTTAGCAGTTGATCTCCCCAAAAAGGAGGCAGATGAGGAGTTGAATAACTAAGAAACCAATTTTAAAACTATTTCTATTTATAATGTCATCATTTTAAGTAATATACTCATTTCATATGAGCAATGGCACATTTGATTACATACAACATAATTTTTATTTTTGGCCAAGCTTTCCTAAAGAAATTATTATTTTTTTTTTTGCCTTTAAGTAATGATGACCAAATTGGGTAGTCCTCAAATAAACCACTCAGGTCCTTAAGTAGCCTAAAGTTGAACGCATCCTAGAAAAAAAAAATGTTGCTTTTAGCAAAATTGAAAACCAAAGCCATTCCCAGTCTTTCAGTTAATTTTATCCAAAATTTAGAAAGTAAAAACCAGGTATCTCTACTGATGCAAAAATGAAAACCTGCTTTGTCTTTGAGGCAGCATCCTACAAGACCTCAAGGTGACAATAGGTTACATTAAAGGCTGACTTTACAACTAGATTATATATTGCATATCATTGTTACATAAATCATTTAAATTCATATCATAAATATAAATTATTTAAATTTATGTAGTAAAATTTTGACTTTATTTTTGCTTAATCCCTTCACCTATCTCACCCAGCCCCCCAATCCCTCTCCCCCTGATAGCTGTCAGTCTGTTCTCTGTATCTATGAGTCTGTTTCTATTTTGCTTATATAGTTCATTAGATTCCACATATAAGAGAATTCACGTGATATTTGTCTTTCTCTGGCTTATTTCACTTAGCATAATACTCTCTAGGTCCATCCACACTGTCACAAAAGATAAGGTTTCCTTCATTTATAGGTAAATAGTATTCCATTGTGTAAATGTAGCACAGCTTTTTTATCTGATCATCTCCTGATGGGCACTTGAGCTGCTTCCAAATCTTGGCTGTTGTAAATAACACTGCAGTGAATATAGGGGTGCATGTATTCTTCTGAATCAGTGTTTTGACTTTCTTTGGATATATTCCCAGAAGTAGAGTCACTGAGTCACAGTTTCATTTTTAAGTTTTTTGAGGAAAATCCATACTGTTTTCCATGGTGGTTGCACCAATCTACATTTCCACCAACAATGCACAAGGGCAAGTGTTCCCCTTTCTCCACAAACTCACCAGTATCGGTCATTTGAGGATTTACTGATAATAGTCATTCTGACTGCTGTGAAATGGTAATCTCATTGTGGTTTTAATTCGCATTTCTGTGATGATTAGTGACATTGAGCATCTTTCATATGTCTATTAACCATATGTATGTCTTCTTTGGAGAAGTGTCTATTCAGATCCTTTGCTCATTTTTTAATTGAATTGTTTGTTTTTTAGTGTTGAGTTGTTTGAGTCCTTTATAAATTTTGTATATTAACTCCTTATCAAAAGTATCATTGGCAAATATGTTCTCTTACTCAGTGTATTGTCTCTTTGTTTTGTTGATGGTTTCCCTTACTATGCAAAAACATTTTAGTTCGATGTAATCCCATTTGTTTATTTTTTTTCTTTTATTTTCCTGCCCTGAGGAGATATAGGAGAAAGAAAAAAAAACCCCAATAGTATGGTGATTACCAGAGGAAAGGGGGGATGTGAGAAGGTAGAAGAGGGTAAAGGGAGGACAAATCATGAACCATTGTCACTGCAATAAACTCAATTTAAAAAAAGAAAAAATACTGCTATCAGAAATATTTGAGATTTTACTGCCTATGCTTTCTTATAGGACTTTGATGATTTCTGGTTTTACATAGGACTTTCATCCATTTTGAGTTTTTTCTAGTGTATGATGTAAGAAGCTGGTCTAGTTTCACCTTTCTGCATATATCTGTCCAATTTTCCCAGCAATGTTTATTGAAAAGACTGCCTTTACCCCATTGTATGTTCTTGCCTTTTTTGTCAAATATTAATTGACCACAAAGATATGGGTTTAGTTCTAGGCTCTCTATTTTGTTCCATTGATCTAGGTGTCTGTTTCTATGCCAGTACCATGTGAAATATGTCCTTGGTATTTTGACAGGAATTACATTGAATCTATAGATTGTTTTCAGTAGGATGGACATTTTAATAATGTTAATTCTTCCTATCCATGAACACGGTATATGCTTCCACTTATTTATACCTTCCTCATTTCCTTTCTTCAGTATCTTATAATTTTCCTAGTATAAGTTTTTTACCTCTTGGTAAATTTATTCCTAGGTATTTTATTTGCAATTGTAAATATGATTGTTTTCTTAGTTTCTCTTTATGATAGTTCATTACTGATGTATAAAAATGTCATCAATTTTTTAATATTAATTTTGAAGTCTGCTACTTTATAGAATTCACTTATTAGTTATAGTAGTTTTGGGTGGATTCATTAGGGTTTTTCTATATAAAGTATTATGTCACCTACAAATAACAACAGTTTTACTTCTTCCCTTTCAATTTGGATACCTTTATTTCTTTTCCTTGTCTGATCACCATGGCTAGAGCTTCCAGTACTATGTTGAGTAAGAGTGGTAAAAGCAGACATATCTGCCTTATTCCTGGTATTAAGGGAAATGTTTTTAGTTTTTTTCCAAATTGGGTATGATGTTGACTGTGGATTTGTCATGCATGGCCTTTATTATGTTGAGGTATGTTCCCTTCATTTCCCACTTTGCTGAGAGTTTTTAGCAAGGCACAAAGTAACCTTAGCCTATGCTAGAGAGTCCAAAGAAGCTCTCTGAAAAATTAATAAATATTCATTTTTAGTAAAAAACAAACATAAACAGGTGGAGCAATGGTATATGTGTTCCTGGCAGAGGGAAGAGTTTGTGAAAAGACTCTTTGTGGTAAAAAGCCATGGCATCTTAAGGGACCCAATAGAACAATGTGTGTGGAACAGGGAAGCAGAGAAGAGTAGCTGAGTGGCTGAGTACTGGCAAGTAAAGATTGAGAGGTCGGCAGACGGAAGGCATTATAAGGCCTTATAGCTATGTTAGAGAGTGATCAAAGGAGGACCAATTAGATGGCTCTTGTATGTCCAAGTAAGAAATATGGTGCCTTGGTCTCAACTGGTGTCATAGAGAAAGTGACAGATTTAAAATATAATTGGGAGTAAAATTGTGACTAATAAATACCAGAAGTGAAAAGAAAAAGGTGTCAAACATGAATGCTTACTTTCTGTCATGCAACTGGCTAGAAGATTTTATTATTCGTTGAGAAAACAATGCAGGAAGGTTTGATAAAGAAGATCATGAGTTCAGGCTTGAATATGATGAGATTAAGGTGCCTATGAAACATAAAGTGGAGTTTGAAACTTGAACATATGGATGTAAGCCTCAGAGAAGAGGTCTGGATAAGAACTGTGAATGTATGAGTCATCAGTGTGCAGAAGGTAACTGAAACCATGGTTATGGATGAAAGTATAGACTGAGTAGAGAAAAAATTGCCTGGGACCAAGTCTTGAGGAACTAACATTTAATGGCTGAAGAGAGGAAGACGAAGCTATAAATGAATCTGAGGAGTAACTAGAGCAGTAAGAGGAAAACAAAAGGAGTAGGGTATCAAGGAAGGTAATGGAAAGGTTTATCAAATGCTCTGTTAGTTCACTGGGCTATCAACATGATTCCTTAACCTGAAGACTTCATTGAATGGGATAGAGTAAGAAACCAGATTGGAGAAAATTGAAATAACACGTGTAGGTCACTGTTTCAAAAAATTTAACTGTGAAGGTACAAAAAGAGGTAAGATGTTAACTGGATGGAGGTGAGTTAAGGGGAAAAGACGTAAGATGAAAGAGATTTGAGCATGTTTGCCGACTGAAATTATTAGTTGAATGGAAGGTGCTAATGCATAGAAAAATAAAGAGTAATTGAGAACATAAAGTTTGGAGCAACAAGATGCAATATATATAAGAAAATATTTGTTCCAAAGGGGTGGGGAAATGCAAAAAGACACACACATGGAGGCCCCTGACTGTCTGTGCACATCCCTTGATGTATGACTGCCTTTTGCTTTCTCCTTATCTGTCCAGTTGTTAAGTCACCTTCTCTGTCTTATGTGCTCCATTCTTACTTCTCTATCCTTTGCTGGGCATAATTTAAAATTAAAAGGGTGGGCCTTTTTGTACAGCTCATCCTAGCCATCCTAATTCTTACTAACAGGACACTTTCTATGTGAATTCATAATACATTTCTCCCTAAAAGGCATGTGAATTGAGTTATTTTTAATTGTATGAATGCTGAAGAAATTTTTTTTTCAAAGATTCTTAATAAAATACCACAGCCTAATTGATAAGAACTTATTTTCAAAAATCAATGGAATGAACTCTAAGGTAAACATGTAAAAGGTGGCTTTGAATTTTATTTTGTTATTAGCCCCAGAGAATAAACATGCCAGTATTTCCTCATACTAAATCTGCATTATAGCTGTAGGGTAGATAACAGAAGTAGAACAAACTTGAGTAAGCCACTTGTAGTGATTGAGGTCAATTCAGTATCAAGATAGAAGTTCTTCTTAAATGAAATGGAGCAGAGATCACAGTTCTATAGATACATTGTAATTCATACTCATGCACAGTTTGTCTTTCATTTCAAAAAAATTTGAAAGGGATCACAGAGAGAGAGCCTGGATTTTCACAAAGGTTATTCTCCTTCGGCAAAGTTCAGAAAAATTGTTACACTATATATATAGTTTTTAAAGTTCCTGAAGTTTAAATTTTTCTGGTACCTTTTGTGTCTGTCCTATACAAAAATGGTCTATCTATTATTTTGTTCTCTAAATAAGTCCTGTGTTCTTTTCCCTAGGTAGTTTACTGTGTTATCTGCATGTCTAAAAGCCACATAGTCTATTCTACGTTCATTCTGTTCCACCATCCCAAACCACTGACAACATTTCCTCAAAGATTCATCCAGAGGTGTAAAGTTACCCATGTATAAATCTAAGGTACACTGTAATATCTAATAATTAATTTTGGTTAACAAGCTCTTAGGGTAGCCAAAGCCAAGAGGATGTTGGCCAAGAATTGCATGTCAGAAGACATCCCTATCAGCCACACCTTAGTAGCAGGTCAGTGTAAAGAAAAGAATACCTGGCTTAGGGCCAATTGAACAAAAGCTAGAAAGGTTTCCAGTAGTTGAGCAGCAGGAAGCCCAGCACCACTCAAACAAACATCAGGTAAAACCAGTGCAAGTATTTTTGTCCCATTACCTTCTTAGATCTTTGGTCCAGAAAACAAAATAAACTAATAAACACTGCTGCTGGGTTTTGCAAATGGACTCATTGCTACCTCCTGTTTGATCTTATTATTCTTTCCCACAGTTGTTTGATGAAGAAAGTAGATTAAAAATTTATTATAATGCAAAACCAACATTAAACTCAAAAAATGGTAAACCAAAAGGATTCTGAGTAGGATTGATTTTGACTATATTAAATGACCAGATTTACTAGCAAATTATAAAAAAATAAGAAAGGAACAAAATACACCTCCTTATAATACTCATATTTAATTTGTCAAAGGCCTTTCAGACAACTCTGCTCAAAATCAAATTCTAGTGCTTTACCATTTGCCCACATAAATGCTTTGTTATTACAACCTGCTGCCCAGCTGGTTTTGACTTATAACTCCATATAGAAAATGAACAGGAGACTTATTCAAGTTTATGGAAGAAGAAAGAATATCCATAATGTATTATCCACTGTAATTTTGCGAATAACTCAGAATGTTCATGTTTCTGATTTTCTAAAATACATAAAAGTTTCTCACACAGTCCTGATGGTTAATGTTATATAAACTATGGATTGTCTGCTTGTAGTCTTAGAGCCAAGAAACTGTGTCATAGTGAGAATCTTTCACTTTCTTGAAACAGATGGTGACTTTTGAACTGTGCTAAATCTAAAAGATATTAGATTTATTCACAAAATGTTGGCATGTCAATATGGAAAGTTTGGCAAGCTTTTCATCTTGAAAAGGTCAAACTATCACTTCAATATTAATTTCTGTATAGTTTCCATCACCCCTTCCATCTGGTATTTCTTAGAGGAAATGCGGGAAAACTAGAGCTCAAATGGGAAATGCAGTATAATACTTTGTTATTAAATTGACATGCATGTAAATACATAAATCCAAACATTGTTTTTGCTCCTTAATCCATACATAATATACTATTCATATATAACATGTCCATATATAATATATATCAATACTAGCTGGGAAATAAGCTGTAGCATAGTTTATTTGTATTCAATTGTAAATATCCACTGTAAAATGAAAATTTCTTATAGTAAATATTAAGCTTAAGAAAAATTTTAAAGAATTTCCGTGAGTATAGAAATTGGTGACTTGGGTGTTATTTGGGATTATTAGATTGAGTCTTCTGCTAACATATATAGTTGTATTTAAAATTTTCTTATGTCTTAAGAAACAAAGAAGTTAAACATCAGTTTGGTACTTATTGATACAGAAATAAATGGAACTTTCTGAGCAAAGACATCATAATCTGAATGTAAACCTGAAACCACATGGCCTCTTCACTAAATCATGTTAGTGGACTGAACTAGACAGTTTGATATTTTAAAATTTTTTTCAAGCCATTGTTTATGTAATCACATGTGTGTTCCTCTTACCTGCAATTCAGATCAAATTTTTAAAAATGGAATGACTTTTAACAAAGTTACAAAAATGAATACTCAGGTCTATAATTTCTCATCTTCTGGTGTGTTGGATGCTGAGACAGGCCAGAGAACTGGTTAACCCTTGAATCCTGATGCCAACCACAAAGACTCTAGTGAGAAGAAAGAGAGATTAACAGTTGGCAAGTGCAGCTATAACACAGGGTTGGAAGTGAACTGAATTTTGAAAAAAGATGAGGAATTTATCAGGAGACAGCAGATGGAAAACGATCAGCAAAGACAGCATGATACAGAGTAACACCATGGCTCACGCAGGAAATTGTATGGAAAGTGGGTCTGATGAGAACATGAAGTTCAAGGTGTAGCTCTTCAGTAAATCATCATCAAACATAATTTCTAATGCAGAGCATCACAATAAATTGAAATAAAAAGTAAGAAGTTATTTCAAAAATTAACCATGTACGCTGCAGAAGGCTTCACATTCTTTCATCCTTTATTATTAGTGACAGATTTCTACAACTATCAGGAAGGACAACTGAGGAAGTTTACATTATTCTTGCATGGTGGCAGAAAGTATGGCAAAACGAACTTCAGTCCCTAACAGCCTCATCTCTTTGTAATTCTAAAATGCATGTATTCTATCATATTTAAAACAAAATTGTATAAGAAAGTAACAGGAAGCAAATGAAGGATTAGGGGCAAACTGAATATATAGGAATTTAGACCAAAAAGCAATAATTGACAGAGTCAAAGAACACTTTGCCACACAGGGGATTTAAATAAAAGTATTAAACATGTTGAAAAATAAGAGTTGTGAGAAAATGTCAAGGGCTTATTCGCTGATTAAGTGAAGGAATAGTGATTTAATGGTGTCGATTTATATTCTACATATTTTCCAACCGGCTTCTATAGGCCCCTTACCACTCCCTAATCAGGATCTATCATTGTGGTTAGAGAATATTTGATTACTGCCTTAAAACTACTACCAGGAATGCTATTTTACTGTGAAAATTCTTTAAATCCCATTTTTAGTGGTAGACCTCACTCTTTGACAACATATTTATCTTAATTAACTTCTTTAGAGCAATTCTCACAAAGTGGAGTCAAAATATAGACAATCTTATTTATTTTAAAAAATGGCCAGCCACCTAACTTTCTAAATGAAACTAAAAGAAACTATGCCAGCTTCATCTTCAACAAACTGTCCATGATATCATCAATATACTGCATAAAAAGAAGATATATATTGAGATAAATTGTTTTACAATTTAACACCTGTGAACTCTGTTTTATGTAACACAGACTCATTTAAGACTTTTCAAAAGATTTACTAAATTTTTTAATTGAAAGCTGGTTTCATAGATAGATACTGGTATTGAGCCAAAGTGTTTGAACTCAGTGAATATAAAACAATAGCTGATAATATTTCTTCAGATAATAGTCTAATGTCATCATGAGACAGTACATTTCTGCTTATGGTATATACTGAATTCTGTCCTTGGCCCCTTCTACTTTGAACTTTATAATAGTTGGATTAATTCTCATTACCAGTAAGATCTGAACTCCAGACAGAATGTTAACAAAGAAAAAAAGGAGATTATTGCAGGACAAAGTCCTGTATCAAATACTGTAAACATGTACATAGGAGCTTATTAGATACTTTGGTAAAGTTCTCAAGATTTGGAGGACAGAAATTTTCAATCATATGTGATGGACTGGGATGAACTCAATAATGCCCTGAAATTTCTTTTCATCTCCCAAATAAACAAAAAACAAAGGAGCATTCTCCTGCTTGTATTGTATTAGCAATGACCTTCATACTTGCCAATAAGACAGAGTAGCAGAGGTTGTGCTAAAGAAGAATTTCAACTCCTCTAGTGCATAGACCTCAGAAAAAAAGTTATGGAAGTGCAGTCCCAGCTTAGCATAGCCTCTGTGGAGAATTCTTTGAACAAGAAGTAATGTCTTGGATTGGTGATGCACAGAAACCACCTCTGAGTAAAGTCTGATACTTGGATACCTGTGTGCAAGAAGTCCCAAGGGTTCCTAAAAATATTTAGAGACAGAGATTCTATCATTGTAATTCCTGCAGTTCAGGGAACTGGTTCTTGGCCACTGAGACTTCATAGTTAGTGACTTAGGTCAAGTTCCTTGAAAATAGACAGTGAAGATTTCCATGCAGGAAGTTTATTAGGGAGTGCCCTTGGTAACAACATCTGTGAGGCAGTGAGAAAAGCAACTCTGAGTAGAGGTAAAGTTGGATTGGAAAGCAGTTGCAGCAGAGGCTTCAGCTGCCCTTAAGGGGAGTTCTGGAATAGATACATTCATAGTTTCATGAATTGAGTCAACAGGACCTTACCTTCATACTGTCCTCCTCCGCGCCCCAGGGAACTCAGGTGGCACACCACAGAATTCACTACAACTGGTGAGGCTCATGACTACATCGACATTTAATGGCCAGTGAAGGCCAAGATGTTTGGGCTTGACTTAAGCAAGCTAATTTTGCTGTTAGATAAACTAGACACATATTGCTACACCCATGATAATCTCCACAATCGGAACGAAAGGCTGACTTCCCCGTGTTAATGACATAGTTCTACTCTCTCTGGTCAGGAGTAACCTAAAGAAACAGTGATGCTTAGGAAGAATAGGTAAATACTAATCACATCAAAACCCAGAATGCCAGTTTTGTAGATGGGCATCAATATGGACACAGAGAACTACAAATAATGCTATTCCATGATGTATCATTAGAACGTAGAGCACTGTCCAAGAGCAAAAGGATAGATCTTTATGTGCGTTATGATTCAAACTGAAGGCACAGGACCTAAAGGGCTGAACCCTGGGAATCGCATAGTGAGAGACCATAGCACTCTCTGTATAACTCCAAAGAGGCATTTTACCAGTCTGTGCCTTTCTTTGAAACATAAAGATAATAGCACCCATTTTCTGTTATACAAGCTTCTGTGAGTATCATATATATGAAAGTTCTTTGAAAAGCATCAAAGGTATAGTATTATTGTTCTGGTTTATCATCCATATAAGTCTATTTCTTCTATTGCTGCCCTGGGACTAGAAAAATTGCTCACTACTTTTTATTTTATAACATCTTATTAAAAACACTTCATAAAAATTTTAATGAGGTTTTCTGCAGATATTTCTCCTTCCAATTAAATAAACTTATTTTCTCATGGTTTTGTTCCCTACGCATTTAATTATTTTAGGCCCTATCTTCTGTATCTCCTCCAAAGTTTTCCACAGCTACATCCATTGAATTTAGTGTGATTTCATTTACTAATGGACAGGAAGATCAAAGACATCATGTATATTTCTCCAGATGGAATTTTCCTACAGTTTTTTAGCAACATATTTTCCAACCTACAGGAAGGTCTCAAAAATCATATACTATACCAGTTTACATTTATTAAATGTCCATCATCAGTGTTGAAGGAATATATTTGAGGGAGATACAATATGTTTGATAAAAGTAAAGACATTCTTTCATCTCGCCCATTTTTCATCTCTCTTCAGAAATTTCTCCTTTGTATTCACGGCGTAGATACTTTGCCCGTTTCTCAGAAAGACGCCAAAGGCTGTTGACAGAGCTGTGTGATCACATCACATATACTCCAAGGCAACTTACAACATCTGCTGAAATAAATTTGGGGATAACTAATATATATTTTGTGTGAAGGGGATGTTCCCAGTGGCTTATTCTGAAAGCTACTGCTCTTGCCAGTACTGATTGAGCAGCACAGGGATTAACCCACCGCCCTGTGGTGGGAGTGTTTTTGAAGCTCCTTGCTTATTAGGCTTGCCTCCTTTTATAGTTTCACAGATGAAAAGTGATCGTCCTGGAGACATCAGAGGAAGGCTCTGGTTTATGGTAGGAAAAGCATATGAGTTCAGATCACAGAGTAGACACAAAGAAAATCTGTCCTGCCAAAAACATATTTGTTTCCATGACATCAGGGGAGAAGGCTGTCCAAATGATTGTGAAGTGGACATACCTGGCAACTTTTGGGTGGACCCAACAAACAGTATTTTATTTACAAGGATGTGCTAGAAACTTCACCTGCATATTAATAATCTCAGTTAGGCACTTTTTCATGCCCATTAATAGCTATATGATAATAGTATTTGTTTCACTTAAGTAACAGACACTATGATAAACACAATTTCATTTAGTGTTCACAATATCTTTAAGGGGTAGTTATTTTTATGATACCATTTAAGAGATGAGGAAACTGGGCCTTAAGAGATTAGGTCATTTATCTAAGGTTATAAAACCAGTAACTGAAGCAAGGTTTTCACCTAGACCATTTAACTCTAAATCCCTTATGTTTAACTGTCATGCTACACAGCTCACTGCTGTTCAGATTTTTCTTCCTAAAATATTCTTAAAGTGAATAGTCTCAAATCAAAGCAACTATAAGAAGTCCCTTTCTCACCATGTATCATTTCAAGGACAAAGGTCCTTTATTAGCTTTTTACTGATGCATCTTTATCCTCCTCTATTACCCTACATGGACTGCCCCATCCCATCAAAGCCACCATCCTCGCCATCCTGAAGTCTTACCTTTTCCTATGTTCATCTTGGCTAATGTTACAATTCCTCCCATGAAATGCCCTCTGTTATTCTCTCCTAAATTGGACACTAGCCTTCCTGCAAGCCCACTTTCTCTGGAAAAACAACCTAGACAGGTCCCAACTGATAACATCTCTTACTTTCAACTCCCAGCATGCTAATGTCTAATGGTTTTTTGGATAGACAGTTATCTCCTCTCCAAAAACAAACCATAAATGGTGCAAAAATCTTTTCCTTTTGTCACATTTAAACTACTGTAAAAATGCTAGAAATATAATAAATATTTAATAACAGTACCTGACCTTCAAGACTGTATGTGAAACTGAATTAACCCAGTATAAGCAAGAATGTCAGGGTGAATATGTCACAAGTAGAAGAAAAACAATTAGACTTCATTATGGAAATCTTACTAAAGATCAGTTAATTAGATGAAGGCAAAACAAATGTACTTTCTTAGAGAATATTTAGGCAGTAGGTTTGGTATATGTAAATACATAAATAATAAAATGTTCATATAAGAAATTAGAAAATTGGCTTTAGCCCAATGAGAACTCTGAAAATGGTGATGCAAAAAATATATACATATATATATTTATATTTATATATATATATATGGCATTAGTAGAGGGTCTTCAATTTTGAATGGAGAAGTTATTGATTCTAACTTTTTCTATAAAAAATGTTTAAATAATATTAATAATAAAATAGCTATGACTAATGACTAATTAAATTTTTACTACTTTACAAGCTCTTTACCTGGATTTAATTAAGTACTGTTAATATGTACCCATTGAGATATTATCATACTCATTTTAAAGAGGAAGACACCGAGGCACAGAGCCCGAGGGCACACACAGGTCACACAGAAGCTTTCCAAGTCAGGAAGTCTCAGCCCGGCTCTACCTGCTACCCAACACACCATGTACATATTATAGACAATAAATGTAAGTAAATATTCTATACTTTGCACATTTCATGAAACTTTTAATACACATTAAAAATTCTCTATTTTATGCCAAAATATGCTTTATGAAATTAGTAAACATAACAGTTTTGAAAACTCAACTATTATGAAAGTAAAAATAATATAAAATCTAAAATTTTTTTTGTTTCTAACTTTAAACAGTTACCATTATCTCTGTTAAGGAATTTCACAAAATAATATTTAGTGAAAATTATGTTCTAATTGTGATGTTATTTTGAAAAAAAAAAAACAAAAACAGAATCAGTAAACCATCTGTCCATTCTGGAATTAACAAAAGGGATAGATAGAATTTTTACTTAGCCTACAAAATTTGTAGAAAGGGCAAACTTAAAGACATTTTGAATTATCATATGCTGCTATACTTACAGAAAATCAAATTTTTTATGTATTTACTGTTATGGGGAAGTCATAGTGTTCTGTTACTGAAGATGTATTAGGCTATAATTGCTAAGTACTATACAAAAAGCTTTTACAAAAGATATGTTCATCCTTGAAAATAGCATAGGTCAATTATATTCTATCATGAACACATATTTTTAAAAGCCCAGCAAAACCAGAAAGTTCAACACAATCCCCTCCTATCTAATAAGAGGAAATATGTTATACTAAAATGAGTATTTTTAATTAAATGATTGACAGACTAATAATGTATTATTTTTCAGATTTTTCTCAAGCAAGAATATTGTATTCCTATTGCCCCTGGAGTCGCCAATTTTGTTGAAATGGATTTAAGACATTTATTCACAAAATAAGATAGAGGTATATGAACTACAATAATATTTATTATTTGAGAGAACACTTGCTTTAAAATATTACATGTGAGTTCACAAATATGTCTAAGTGCTTATTCAAAGAGTTTTCATTATTGGGCTTATTGCCATATTCAGGAATCAGAAAAGTGTTATTTTTATCATATGTGAACATTCTAATTGATCCACTGGGAAGATGAAAAATTTTATTTCTAAAATGCTACCTTACTGGTCCAAAATACTTAACCAAGTATCCTTATAAAATATATTTAATGCTAACTAAAATATATAAGTGTAAAACCTAAAAGTTGCATTAAAGATAAAGTAGCCCAACCCCTCATTTTTTCATTGAGGAAACTTCCTGCCGAAGAGGAAAATGGACTTGCTTGGAACCACATGACTCAAGGAAAAATAGGAAGGTCACAACTGGAGTCCATATTTGGCCGTCTTTTCCCTGCTCCCCTCTCTATTTTGACTTTTATACATTTCATGCCGCTACCTTTATCTTTCCACTTTGCGTGACTTGTGTTTTGCTTCCCATCACATGTAGAGGAAAGAGCTGTCAGTTGTTTATTCATTATGCCAGGCCCAGGGAACTGTTTACTCTCCCCTTTGTGAAAGGATCAAGGTGTCCAAATCAAATGACTCCTTTTTTTCCAAACCTGACCTCGGGTACTTTTTTTTATGAAAATTATTATGCTCGTTTCTCTGATCATCGTAAGTGAAAATGGTAATCTTGACTAATCAGGAGTCACAGATCTCATGGGCAAGTCTCTAATCCTGTGCCCAATGCATATAGAGTCTCACCTGCAACGTCCTTGAACTGTGACAGTATTAACTAATGATGGGAACTTGCTACACCAGAAAGCATCTCAAAGGGAAAGCATAAATCTATTTTTTTTTCTACTCAATATTCCTCTCCTGTTTCCTTAACATGGATTCTAAAACTTTATGTGAGCAGGACTATATTTTTTTATCACTAATTTCCCAGCACCTAATTCAGTGCTAGCATTTAGTATGTGTTCAACACATATTCTTCATTCATTTTAAATAAATAAAGCAAGTTTACTTATCTTCCCTAAGTCTTTCTATTGTAAACTACATATTTCCAGCTCTTAACATATTCCTCAATGGACATAATTTGGGAGACCCTCACCATCCTAATTATTCTCCACATTCTTCAAGATAACAGCTACCATATAATCTGTCATAGAAAATGGAAGTTGTTATTCCCTGTGTAATGTAAAAGTACATAACAAAAGTAAGATTACAATTCACTCAAAGAAGAATGAGTTAGTTTTTTCCATTTTCATACCATTCAGATTGGGGTTTTTAGTCAACTAAATCCCTAGGTCTTTTTCCCATAAACTGTCTAAAATTATTTACGTTTGCTAGTCACACTGCCAGTTTACCCCCCTCATAATGCGGGAGAGCCCTCAGGAGGTTTACCACACTAAGTGAGGTTCTCGATCATTCACAGCTTGTGGTCAACTTCTTCCTTCAGATATAATTTCCTTCTCAACCCTAGCTGAGAGAAGCATGCTAAAGGAATGCGAGTTTTCAGATATGGGGTAGATGATTTTGTATATGGGGGCACTGTCCAGAAAGTCAAGTCTGGGTACAGCCCCTAGTCCAAGGGCCAGGGGAGATAAAAAGTGCTAGGAAATGGAGAAGGAGGATGGCCAGGTAGGAATCAAATACAGGAAGGGCATTTGGGATAATCTGGAATGAATTTTTCCCCTATTCATGTATTTCAATATATACAATTTAGTACATTTTAATTAGGCATCTACTATGGATCAGATACTCTAATAACCTCTAATTACACAGGAGAAAGGGAAAATATGGTTCTGCCATCAAAAAGTTTTAACCTACTAAAGTGGAAACATAAGATGTCAGTTAAGAAGTATTAATATGTAGTTAGTAACTATGACACATTTCAGGTGAAAGAGAGTGCCGAGATAGAGTGTAATGGGGAGAGTGGACATTCCTTTGAAAGGAAAGGGCCAGAAGAGAGCTCTTCAAAGAGAGGATGACCAGAAATACATGAATGAGAAGGAGCCTGTCATTGAAGAACGAGTGGATATATGTGGATATAAATAAACACAGAGATGTGGATATGGATATAGATGTAAATATATTGTATCAGTAAAAGGAAGAACTTGGGGTGAATAATGGCTACTATAATAACACGTTTTGAAAGGCGCTACCAAATCTGAGAGCACTGTAACTTTTTCCTCATAAGATATCAGAAACTACACAGGTTCGGAGCAGCCTTCTTCCAGACCCGTCTGCCTGAGCCCAAATGGTCTGTCTGGAGTGTGTGCCGCTCTGCACAGGAGCTCAGCTTCCACCCGACAGGGTGCGGTGAAGTAGGCTGTCACGGGCTGCTACAAACAAACCCTACTTTTGCCTTTTCGACTCTTTTAACACCTATTTCAATGTATATCTTTAGATAAACAAGAGTGTTCCTCTTTTGCTGTCTAAGCACACAGTATAACAGGACCCATGGTAGTACTTTAGCCTCTCAGGTGTGGCCTCTCTGCCTCCTGAAACTTTGCCTGATGATTCCCCTAAAATATATTTGACAGATCACAAATTGGGCTAGTACAAGCTACGCACAGGTAAGTTTCTTCTGCAAACCCATAAAACTCAGCCATGTCTCTATGCCTTTGCAGTTCTAAAAACCATTTATTTGGGCTTCCACTCCTTTAGTTTATAATGATTTCAAAACGGTGTCTAAATTCAACCCAATGGGAATAAATTGGTGTTCTATGATATGGTCTCTGCTGGGTGCTATAGAGTATAGAGATTTAATCACAAAAAAAATGCCATTAAAAATAGTGATTCTAGTTAGTCACAGATATGCTGAAGTATTAGTAGTAAAATGGGACAGATTTCTGCAAATTATTTTCAGCATATTACAAAAAATAAGGTAAGATGTTGGATGGATGGAGAGGTAAATGAAAGGATATACACATGATGAAGCAAATAAGGGAAAATGTTCATCGGAGGACCCAGGTGGGCTTATGACTATTCACACCAAGAAATTCCTTTAACTTTTTTTGTATGCTTCAAACTTTTGATAATTAAATGTCAGGAGGAAAATAGTTGATCACGGTTTACCTGAATCTTACCGTTTCAGTAGGAATTGAAACATTCGCACATGAAATAATTACTATAATGTGAGGTACTGATTTTAAGAGCAATAGGAATTCAGAGAGAAATCAGCATGGATTGACATGTAAGGACAGAGGGGCTCTTGAAGCTGGAAAGTGTAGGACTTTATAAGATGAAGCAGAAGAGGGAGAGCATTCAAGTGGGGGAAACAGCGTGAGCAGACACATGGAGGATGGAGCAGAGAGGCAGGTGCTTGGGAAGGCAAGACAGCTGCACCTCACGGGAAACAGCCAGAGATCATCTTAGATACACAGAGAGCGCTAGAACGTGGCGGGCTGTGGTGGATAGAAAAATACCAGGTCTCTTCCCTTAAACAGTGAATGATATTTGGGCTCAATAAGAAGAAATAGAGACCAGATTTACAAACAGAATGGTTAGTCTCCTAAAAGTATGCAAAGAAAGTTATAAGGTAAACATAAGCACTCAGACGAATGCATCAGACCCTGCAGGTAATTGTTACTTTGATGATGCAAAATAATCAGAGGAAAAAAAGTTTGCTACCACCTTTAGTAACATGACCTTATCATTTTATTTTATTTTTTATATTTTTTATTGAATTTACTGGGGTGACATTGGTTTACAAAACCATATAGGTTTCAAGTGTACAGCTCAATAAAACATCATCTGCACATCACCTCAAGGAAAGCCTCTTTCCATCCCCATTCGCCCCACTTTGCCCACATCCACCTACCCCCTTTTTCCCTCTGGCTATCACTACACTGCTGTCTGAGTCTATGAGATATAAATATTGGGGGGTTTTTCTTGCTTAATCCCTACACCTGCTTTCATCCAGCCCCCCCAACTCTTCCTTTCTCTGATTGTACAAGAAAGTCAAGTGTCACGTTTGTCCTGCGGCCATTCAAATCCTCCTTTTCCCAAGACAAGGGATTCTACCACCTGAACTTTTCCCCAGACCAGCTCAACAGGGGCTGCAGCAGAGCTGACTGTGGCAGGACATAGTCAGTTTCCTCCATGGCATGCCAGCCCCTCACCAGGCGGGGAGGAAGGCAGCACTAAAGTCATGGTGGAAACAACAGAATGTGCTGGAAAGGTATAGGGTAGCTTTTTTAGGGTAGAAGTTCAAGAACCAGGCTCAGAAAGCACAGAAACCAGGGTTTGCCCCAGGGATCCAGGCCACTCTCTATAGAGCACAGTGCTATCATTACCGACAGTTCTCATTACCACTGAAAATTCAAAATCAGCCCTGGCTGGTGTGGTTCAGTGGGTTGAGCACTGACCTGTGAATGGAAAGGTCACTGGTCCAATTCCCAGCCAGGGCACATGCCTGGGGTGTGGGCCGGGTCCCCAGTTGGATGCAATGGATGCTCCTCTCCCTCTTTCCCCCTCCCTTACTCTCTCTCCAAAATATAAATAAAATCTTTAAAAAAAAATAAAATTCAGAATCAAGAAAGAGCACATTCAAGGAGAAACCAGCTTTTGTTGCAGTCTAAACCATTGGCCAGAGAAGGGTGGTCACCCACTCAGACTGTATTCAGTGAGAACATATAGTTTTTCGAAGCTAGTGGCATAACCTCTGGAGACACACACAGAAAGGCAATAATAGTAGTATCTACCTCATAGGTTTGTGCAAGGACCAATTGAGATAAATATAATAAAAGGGAACTTATATAATGTTTACTACATGACAAACACTGTGCTAAAGATTTCACAAACATAATAAGTAATCTAATCCTTATAATGACTCTTTGAGATATATGTAATTAAACTTTGCATCTCATATTTTAAAATTTATCTCAAAATTGACAAAAAACACTTGTTTTGTCAGGCATTTTCCTGCCTGGGCTCTGAATGTTCATCAAGTGCATCTTTTGAAAAGTATTCACTTAAAAATCTGAGCCTTGTCTTTTCAGTTGTCATTTTTGTAAAGATTCTCTCTCATTTACCCTTTTCCCTACTGCATGTTGATGTGATTAGTTTTTGTGTTTGTTTTGTGTTTTTATTTTGGTGTTCCTCTCTCTTCGCCTGAAGACCATTCTACCTTAACAACCTCTGATCCCGTACTGGAATGATTGCATTATTACCCCTTCCCCCCAAATAGCTTCTAATATCAGCACCACAAATTTGTATTGGTTTTTAGGTAATAACCTACTTTAAATTTAGAGATGGCAATTGGAAAACATCTTTACCAGCAGAAAGAGGTGCTTAATTTTAATGCTTGGTTAATTTTAAATATAGAATAATGAAATGGGAAAAAAGCCATTATGTGAAATGCCCTCAGTGTTGGGGTCAAGGCATCTGAGGCAGGCGCCTCATGTTATCATTAACACCCAGCATGACTTACTGTGAGGAAAAGGAAATTTGCAGTGGCTAGCAAGTGAAGGTTGATCTCTGCCCTGCGCCCTTCAAAGAGAATAGAAAATATAAAGTGCCACTGAAATCATGAGCTCCTGACAGACTGTACCTCATTCCTGGGTGAGGATCTGGAGGTTGTAAATATGGGCACCATTTTTCAGGTAACAAAAATTGTGATGGGAAAAGAAAACATATACCAACTCAAATGCAAATGTCAACGTGTGACATGCTGACTTTCTTTTATAGTTTGTTTGTAAGGAGAAAAGACAGGGCTCACAATTCAGTTGTTCTTTGTTTTTAGAGAAGCATATGCAGCTTTTTGAAAGTACTACTCTCCTAAGAGGGGGCATTTTTCCTCAGTAAAAGGAAAGGAAATAAATTCTGCTGTTTTCTGTTTGCAAAAAGAGAGAATACTATTTGAGCTCAAATAGTATTCTGAGCTCCCTTTGAACCCAAACCCATACTTCAGAATTCAATTTAGATGTGGAGGAGAGGAGGCACCAACCAGCGTGTGTCCTCTCGCCTTTAGCACGATGCCCATGGAGCGGGCCACATTCCCCTTCTAGTGAGCCGAAATGGATGGGTGGGTTTAGATGATTGCTAGATGGCAGGTAGATACATGATAGATGATAGGTAGGTAGCTGATAGATAGATGACAATTATTCTTAAGAGTTCTAGGATATCAAACTACATTTTAAGACTCTTTCCCTTAGATTCCTTTTATGTTCAACTCTGAAATCTAGGTCTTCAAACTGTCACTGTTTACTGCTAGGCAGGCATGGGAGATTCAAGGTCTAATCTCCAACCCCAGAGAGTTAACATTCTCCATTATAGTTAAAGTCTCTAAAACATATATGCATATTAAAATATATACCATTTAACTGTTAATAACTCATTTTGCTCAAACATAAAAAATTTAGGTGTTAAAAATCTATCAGCCACTAAATCTACTAAAATATTTACATTCACCTTTTTAAGATTCTCCTGAAAAGTGTTTTGCAATGGTTCAAAAGTCAAGATTAGGTAGAGTACTCATTATCAAATGGAGTTTGGATTACTGTAACCTGGCTTTGGCATTTTTTAGTCCATTTTAAAAATAATTTCAAGTACCGGTAGACAAACGATGCTCACATAATCATAAAGATGACTCCGTTCTGCTGCCAGTAGCTGCTGGGATTAAAATAGTGTTTGTTCCTATGAATGTCCTACGTACTCACAGGAGGAGGTGGCTGAGGAAGGGAACTCCCCTTCCACTGGATCAATTATAATGAAGCATAATTTTTCTGCCAAAGATTATCACAATGCTCTACATACTGCTGATCCCTATAGGGTTTAAATAGTCTAAATTTAGTCTCAACCACCTTATTTCACATTTTCAGGAGCTATATTTGTCACTTGACTTACAATATCTCCTACCTAGTCTAAATCGTTTACTTTTCCCTTTTTTTTTTTTTTTTTGCTCATCTGAAAGCTAAAGCAACAAAACAGTGTGGCACAGTAAATCATATGTTCTCACCATAAAATCCTATCATATTTTTCAAAGTAGAAGTCATTAAAAATATTCTATATAAACAGTAAAAAAGGAAAAATAAACTTTTTTTATAAAAGGAACCAAAATAATGTTAAGTACTCTAAGTGATGTATGATGAATGTCGAAGACCAGAGGGCCAATATGTTTTCATAGCCATATTAAGTAACAAATGGAGCTTCACAGAATTATTCAGCTAAAATTTGAGCTGAGTTGAGCCATGCCAGGGTACAGCCACTCACCTTTAAATGAGTGTTTTACCTTTTAAGTGAATTTACATTCTCCCTGAAGAGTTTCTCATCTCTCTACCATTTTGATAGAGGCTCTCTTGGCATTTTTAAGCAGAAAGATTCTGCTTTGAATTGTCTTGAGGTAATACTGATGAGCAGAAAACCAGTAATGAAAGAACTTCGACATATCCAAATGTGAACAAAAGCAGACCTAACAAAATCATTTAACCACTAACCATGATTCTCTATGAATTAGCAGAGATATAAATGGTGACGGAAGGAGACTTGATATGGGATGGTGAACACACAATAGAATATACTGATGATGTATTATAGCACTGTATACCTGAAACCTATATAATTTTATTAACCAGTGTCACCCCAATAATTTCAATTTAAAAAGTTAAAAAAGTGGAATATTGTGAAGTACACTTCCCATTCATTATGGGACTTATAATGACAGCATGGAAGGAAAACAAGAAAAATATGATTTCCCCAACTGTTGTAAGAAGCAAGTAATTTTTTGGTTGAGAAGGACACTTGGAAGTACTTGGAATCTTTTTTAACATAGAAACATGACATTTTCAGGGAAGTTTTCATAAACAAGACTAATTGAATTGGTGCCTCATTAGTACAACTGATGCATCTGCCCCTGGGCTGTAAGGCAAGGTGTGCACCTTACACACACCTTGGAGTATAAAATAACAAAGGGCAGCCGGTTTGCTTTGCATGTTCCCCCTTTATATTATAAGGAGAATAATACTGGTAAGGTATTAAAGTGATCCATTTTTATTTTTCTTTCAATTCCCTTTCAATCATCCACCTCCAATGCTGAGGCTTCTTGCCCAGTTAAAAAGAGCCAAGGTGCCACCCAGAACAGAAGCAGTTCAACAGCTTTGGCCTCCAAATGACTTTCTTGACTCTGTAGCAAAGTGGTCTTGGAAGAGAGAGGCAGATATTCTAAACTCTTTTAGATCCCGTGAACATATCAAGAGTCAGGCCTATCAGAGTAGATTTTTACTGCATGCCTAAAGCAGAGAGATTTTTACTATCAGCCTAAAGCAGAGAAAATTCAAGACATGGCAGGAAGAGAAAGCCCATGACCTCCGTGCTCACGTGGGGCGAACCTAACCAGGGGGTTTGGAGTAGATCTCTGAAGTGATTGCCAGTGTCCTCTGCTTCCTACACCATAACTTGAGGAAGGAAGGTGATATTCTAAGTTATTTAAAGACAGTGAGGAACTAGAGGTTAGTAGGCATATTTACGGCAGAAACTGTAAGCACCTAGGAGAACCCCAACTTTGAGCTCAGCATCAGATCCAACATGCGTAGGTGAGGTGTCACAGAGGTAAAGGTGGGAGGTGCCTGACAAAGTGAATAGCAGGCAGCAACCCAGGCTCCTCATGGCCTATGTATGACAGGTAAGCAATCTAGATGTTCCTGTGCTCCTCAGGAAAGCACACAATGAGTGTACTATAGACCTGTGGTCATTCTTAAATGCTGCATACCTATGCATAGAATACTAAGCCTCACTGTCATGCATTTTATATTGTGTGTGAAGGCTGAACCAATTACACTCTTGCTAACAAAAGTCAGTTTCCCCACAACCTCACCAACCAGCGCTAAATGTTTACAGTCTTTTTAATTTGTTAAGTTATTAGGTGGAAGTACTTTTTATGGTTAGTTATATATTTGTTCAGCACCTATGGCATAGGACTGTTATAGACCAACTTAAATTTAAGACAAAACAAAAAAATAAAAAAAACTTTATGTCACTCAGGGGACCAAAATGGCTACACAGGAGGCTCTGAGCTCACCTCCTCCCAAGGACACACTGCATACACATGGAGTGACTCCCTCTGAGGGAAATCAGACTGGCCAAGTGACTCCCACGTGTCATGTAAATGAGAAAGTACCCACATCGATAGGAGTAGGAAAGGCTGACACATACCCTTACCATAAAACCAACCCCACCCATAGCACCAAAAAAGTGGGAGGGAGGGAACCCAACTCCAGCTTCTCACTGAGAAGTGAAGGCTTTGCACCATACAACTAGAACCTCAGATTTTATGTTTCCTGCCCAAAGGATGGGCCCCAAAACTTTTGGCTCTGAATCCAGTTGGGCTTACAGCCAGAAGACTCACAGGGCAATAGAAAACAAAGATGCAGAAGTTTTTTAATTGAGGTATAATTGACATATGATATTATATTAGTTTCAGGTGTGGAGCATAGTGATTCAACATTTCTATACATTACAAAATGATCACAATGAGTCTAGTTATCACCTGTCACCAAAGTTGTTACAATATTATTCTCTATAATCCCTGTGCTCTACATCTCCATGACTCATTTATCTTATAACCAGTTTAGACCTCTTGATCCCCTTCGTGCTTCTCTTTTTTTTTTTAATTTTAGGCTATAGAATATTTATTTTTAAAGCTGTGACAAATACTATATGTGAGAATTTTAGAAAAAAGAAAAATGTATAGTAAATGCTGTCCAAATAAATTTTTCTTATCAAGCAAATGTTGAAGCATACATTTTAGAAAGGCTAAAGAGATAATACCTGTTTTATAGAGAGTTCTTATACTGGTAAAGAATATGAGTTTGGGAGGATTTTTAAGGTTTCTAATGAAAGAAAGCAATCTGTGAATATTTCACTGAACAATAATGTGACAGCTGTCCTTTTCTTTCTTTGAAAGATCTTTCTCTAGTATTCCAGGCTTTTGTTGTCTTACTTAGATTTGGTTCCATATAGTTTTTGCACATCAACCACAATATATTTAGTCAATGTAGGCTGTACTCGAATTTAATCTTTTTGTTTGACCTGTATTGGCTTCTCACCAACAATGTCTAGCAACATGTCTATTTGCTTTCTAGGTCTTGGCTGTTGTGAATATGCTGCAATCCCTTCATTCATTTCAGCCCCCCTCTTTCATGGCAGCCGTGGGTCTGTTCTGTGTGTCTATGGACCTAGTTTTGTTTGGGGGGGTTGTTTTTTAGATTCCATAGATAAGTAAAATCATACAGTATTTTCTTTTTCTTTCTGACCTATTTTACTTAGCATAATACTATCAAGTTCCATCCATGTTGTAGCAAATGGCAAGATTTTATTCTTTTTAATGACTGAATCATATTCCATTTTGTGTGTGTGTGTGTCTGCGTGTCTGTGTACCATATCATTATCCATTCATCTACTGATGGGCACTTAGGTTGCTTCCATATCTTGGCTGTTGTAAACAATGCTTTAATGAAAATAGGGGTGCATATATTCTTTTAACTTTTTTTAATACATCATCTAGTCTGTTCCATTGATCTATGTGTCTATTTTTATGCCAATGCAATTTTAATTATTATAGTTCTAGAATGTGATTTGAAATCAGGGGGCATTACACTTCCAGCATTGTTCTTCTTTCTCAAGATTGCTTTGGCTATTTAGGATCTCTTGTGGTTGGTTCCACACAAGACTGATTTTAGAGAGAGAAGAAGGGAGAGAGACAGAGACAGTGAGAGAGATTTGTTTTTCCACTCCTCCTGCATTCATTGGTTGATTCTTATATGTGACCCAATCAAGGATCGAAACCACAACCTTGGCATATCAGAGTGATGTTCTAACCAACTGAGCTACCCAGCCAGGCACATATATATTTTCAAATTAGTGTTTTTGATGTTTCAAATATATACCCCAAAGTAGAATTGCTACATCATGTAATGATAGTTTTACTTTTAATTTTTGGGGGGACCCTCTCTACACTGTTTCCCACAGAGGCCGCACCACACCAATTTATACTCTCACAACAGTGCATAAGAGTTTCCTTTTCTCCACATTCTCACCAATACTTGTTATTTGTTGGGGGGGGTTGTTTGTTTGTTTTTGTTTTTTTACTACTAGGCATTCTAACTAGTGTGAGGGATATCTCATTGTGATTTTGATTTGCATTTTCCTGATAATTAGTGATGCTGAGCATCTTTTCATGTGCCTCTTGGCCATCTGTATGGCTTTTTTGGAGAAATAACTATCTATTCAAGTCCTCTGCTGATTTTTTAATTAGAGTGTTTTGTTTCATTTTCATTTGGTTTTGATATTTTAAGTTTTATGAGTTCCTTTTGTGTTTTGGATATCAGCCTTTCATAGGATATATGATTTGCAAATATCTTCTCCCATTGAGTAAGGGGCCTTCATTTTGTTGACAGTTTCTTTCACTGTGCAGAAGTTTTTTTAGTTTCTTGTCATCCCATTTGTTTATTTTTGCTTTTGTTGCCCTTGCTTATGGAGTCAGGTCCAAAAAAATATCAGTAAGACTAATGTCAAGGAGCTTACCACCTATGTTTTCTTCTAGGACTTTATAGTTTCAGATCTTGTAATCAAGTGTTTAATCCATTTTGCATTAATTTTTTATATGGTATAAGATAGTGGTTCAGTTTTATTATTTGTCATGTAGCTGTACAATTTTCTCAACACCATTTTTTGAAAAGGCTATCTTTACCTCCTTATATATTCTTGCCTTCTTTGTCTTCTTTGAGGAAATGTTCATTCAGATCCTGTACTCATTTTTTAATCAAATTTAATTTTTGCTATTGAGTTTTATGAGTACTTTATATATTTTGGCTATTAACCCCTTATCAGATATAGGACTTGCAGATATTTTCTCACTCAGTGGGTTGCCTTTTCATTTTGCTAATGGTTTCATTTCTTCTACAGAAGCTTTTAGTTTGAAATAGTCCCACATGTTTATTTTTCTTTTGTTTCCTTTGGTTTGATGTCAAATCCAAAAAAATCACTGCAAAGGCTGATGTCAAAGAGCTTACTACATTTTCTTCTAGGAGTTTTATAGTGTCACATCCTAAATTCAAGTCTTTAATCAACTTTGAGTTAATTTTTGTAACTAGTGTAGCATAGTGATCCACTTTCGTTCTTCTGCTTATGGCTGTCCAGTTTTCCCACAATTTGTTGAAGAGGCTGTCCTTTCCCCATTTTATATACTTGGTCGTTTTGTCTCAGTTTAATTAACTATAAATACATGGGTTTATTTCTTGGCTTTCTAGTCTGTTCCATTGATCTATGTGTCTATTTTTATGCCAATACAATTTTAATTATTATAGTTCTATAATGTGGTTTGAAATCAGGGGGCATTATACTTCCAGTGTTGTTCTTCTTTCTCAAGATTGCTTTGGCTATTTAGGATCTCTTGTGGTTGGTTCCACACAAATTTTAGGATTATTTTTCTAATTCTGTGAAAAATGCCATTGAAATTTGATTTCATTGAATCCGTACATTGCTTTGAGTAATATGAACATTTTAACAAAATTCATTCTTCTGCTCCATACATAAACATGGAATATTTTTGTGTTTGTTCCTTTCTTCCTTAATTTCTTCTATCAATGCCTATGGTTGTTTGTTTGTTTTTTTATTCCACACTTGGGGATATGTTTATTGATTTTAGAAAGAGAGGAAAGAAGAGAGAGAGAGAAACATCAATGTGAGAGAGAAACATCAATCAGTTGCCTTCTGTATATGCCCTGACAGGAGATCAAACTCCCAACCTAGGTATGTGCCCTGACTGGGAATCAAACCCACAACCTTTTGGTGTACAGAACCATGCTCCAACCAAACAAGCCACCTTGTGAGAGCAATACCTTATAGCTTTTAAAGTACGGATCTTTTACCTCCTTAGTAAAATTTATTCCTAGGTATTTTATTCTTGTTGATGCTATTGTGAATTGGATTGTTTCCTCAGTTTCTCTTTCTGATACTTCATTGCTAACATATCAAAAAACAACAGATTTCTACATATTGATTTTGTATCCAGAAACTTTATTGGATTTATTTCTTACTTATAAGAGGTTTTTGGTGGAGTGTAACAGTTTTTTATATATAATATCATTTGATCTGCAAATCTGGACAGTTTTACTTCTTGCTTTCCAATTTGAATTCCTTTTATTTATCTTTTTGCATGTGTGCCTAATTGCTATGTCTAGGATCTCTAATACTATGTTAAATAAAGGTAAACATACTTGTCTTTTTCCTGATTTTAAAGGGAAAGCTTTCAGCTTTTGAACCATTGAGTATGGTATTAATTGTGGATTTGTCAGACATGGACTTATTATGTTGAAGTATGTTACCTCGGTACCTAATTTGCTGAGAGTTTTTTATCATAAGTGGATGTTGAATTTTGTCACATGCTTTTTTGCATCTGTTGAAATGATTATATGATTTTTATCTTTCATTTTTGTTAATGTGTATATTATGTTGATTGGCTTAAATGTGTTGAACCATCCTTGTAAATCTTGGAATAAATCCCACTTCATCATTGTGTATGTTTTAATGTATTGTTGAATTCAGTTTGTTAATATCTAGTTGAGAATTTTTGCATCCATGTTCATCATGGATAGTGGCCTGTAATTGTGTATGTGCCTTTGTGTGTGTGTGTAGTGCCTTTGGTTGTGGTATAAGGGTAGTGCTGACCCTTTGAAATAATTTTGGAAGTGGTTTTTTTGGAAGACTTTGAGAAGAATAGGTAATAAATTTCCTCTGAATCTTTAGTAGAACTCAGCCATGAAACCATCTTGTATTGTACTTTTGTTTGTTGAGAGTTTTTTGATTACTGATTCAATCTCCTTACTAATAACTGCTCTATTCAGATTTTCTATTTCTATTTCAGTCTAGGAATTTGTGTGTTTCTAGGAATTTCTTCGTTTCTTCTAGACTGTCCAATTTGTTGTTGTTCGGTCTCCCATGATCCTTTGTATTTTTTCAGTGTCAGTTATAACTTCTCTTTTGTTTCAATTATTTATGTGGGATCTCTTTTCTTTTTTCTTGAGTCTGACTAAAGGTTTATTAATTTTATTTGTTTTTTCAAAGAACCAGCTGTTAGTTTCATTGATCTTTGCTGTTGTTTTTTTAGCCTATTTTATTTAGTACTACTCTAATCTTTATTTCCTTCTTTCTACTGACTTTGGCTTTATTTGTTCTTTCTCTAGTTCCTTTAAGTGTAAAGTTAGATATTTTGAGGTTTTCCAAAGAAGCAGTTCTTAATGGGTGCATGAGAATTTTTCACAGCTACCCCTAGAACTCAGCACAGGTGGAGCAGGCAAAAATGCCCATTCACCAGTCTTCCCCAAAATGGGTTTGATTGCATATGTTATAAGTTACTGTATGCGAGTCAGTCTTGTAATTTTCATGCACCTAGGGACTGTGTGTGATCCTCCAAAGAGCACAGCAGAACTGGAGGACATTTCTGATACCTTCTCCCTCCAGCACACTCTAACAATAAAACCACATTGCCAACATCTCCCTGGAATTAGCTGGTACACACATGTGGCACCCCAGCTTTTATAGTTGCCAATGAGAGATGGTACCCCCCAAAGTAACTTACTCTGATAGCCAACAGGCTTGCATTTATGAGTCCCACAGGACTATTGCAAAGAAGTAGTTTTCAAATAGGTACAAGAGCACCCCCACCCCATGGCTATACACCCATACTTACTTAGCACAAGAAGTAGGCAAAATGCCCACCTCCCAGTTTCTCTCTGGAAGGGGATTAACTGTTGCCAGAGAGTTCAGCTTCTAATCAGCCTGACTTAGGTGCTATGATTCTTCCCTTTGGGACATTGATGGGTCTTGGCACATCATCAGCCACTGGAGACCACTAAGAACAAAGGAAGACCTCACATAATCACAGGGTTTTGGGAGAAACCAGGAGCTCAAGCCAGGCTAATTAACAAGGTTCATTTCCTAAACAAGACCTCTCTATCAACACTGGATGAAGTGGCCTTTTTATCTAACATGCAAGAACCAACACAGAGAGTCAAGGTAAATGAAAAAAAAGAGTATGTTCCAAACAAAAGACTAAGGTAAATCTCCAGAAACCAATCTTAATGAAACACAAATAATGATTTTCTCAATACAGAGTTCAAAATAATGGTCATAAACATGATCCCCAAGGCCAGGAGAGCAATGTATGAACAAAGTGAGAATTTCAACAAAAAAATAGGATATATAAAAAGTACCCAAAAGAAATCACAAAACTGAAGAATACAATCACTGAACATTTAAAAAAATGAAGTTCAATATCAGACTGTATTAATAAGAATGTGGAGAAAAAGAAACACCTGTGTACTGTGGCTAGTAATGTACACTGGTACAGCCACTATAAAAAAAATTAAAAACAGAACTACCACATGGTCCAGAAATCCCACTTCTGGGGACTTCTCCAAGGAAATGAGATCACTATCGTGAAGAGGTACCTGCACCCCCATATTCACTGCATTATTCGCAGTAGCTAAGCTGTGGAAACAATGTGAATGTGTGACAGATGAGTGAGTCAAGAAAATGTGATATATGTATGTATGTATGTATGTATATATGTATGTCTATATATATACAAATATTATTCATCCTTAAAAAAAATTGAAATCCTGCCATTTGATACAACATGGGTGAACCTAGAGGATATTATATAAAGGGATGAGCCATAAAGAAAAAGACAAATACTATACGGTATTACTTAGATATAGAATTATTGACAGAAAAAAATCAAACTCATAGAAACAAGGTAGAATGGTGGTTGCAAGGAGCGTGGGAGCTAGAGGAAATAGAGAGAGGTTGGTAAAAGGTACAAACTTTCAGTTTTAAGATAAATGAGATGTGAGGATCTAATATATAACATGACAACTATAGTAGATAACACTTTATTGTATATTTAAAATTTGCTCAGTAGAACTTGTGTCCTCATCAAAAAAGAAAAAAAAAGTTGAATGTGTGAGGTGAGAAATGTGTTAATTAACTCAATGGTGGGAATCCTTTCACAATGTATACATTCATCAAATCATCATGTCATCCACTTGAAATATATTACAATATTTAGTACAAGGTCTGCCTGAAAAAGTCCAGTCATTATTAATATAACAAGAGTGGTTTGTGTGACATGGATGTAACCTGGCAGCCAAGGAGAGTGGACTGGAATGCACACGTGTGAACAATGACAACTTCACTGTACTAGTCATTGGGAGCAGTAGATGCCATTGAGTATTCGTACTGTGTGGCTGTCACATTCAAAGTGGCTGTGTAAGTGGAGCAACAAATCTGCATCAAATTTTGCATTAAGCTTGAACATTCCTCCGTGGAAACTATTCAGATGATTCAGAAGGCAGCAGCTATGGGCAACTGGTGGTTGGCTTAATCATGATAAGGTGCCAGCTCATGCATCACGTCTCATGCAGTTTTGTTTTGTTTTTTCTGGTGAAATATCAAATTACCCAGGCAACTCAGCCCTGCTATAGCCCAGATTTGGTGCCCTGTAACTTCTGGCTTTCCCCAAAACTAAAATCACCTTTGAACGGGAAGAGATTTCAGACCATCAATGAGATTCAGGAAATGTGAAGGGGCAGCAGATGGTGATTGGGAGAACTGTGTGAGGTCCCAAGGTACCTACTTTGAAGGGGACTGAGGTGTCATTGTTGTCCTATGTACAATGTTTCTTATATCTTCTTCAATAACTCTCTCTATTTTTCATATTACATAGCTGGATACCTCCTAGACAGACATTGTATGTCTCCAGCACTACCTCAAATTTTTATCTCATTTAATCCTAACAATCGTGTGAGAAAAAGTGCTATAATCATCCCCATTTAAAGAAGATATTGAACACAGAAATGTTAAATTACTTGCCCAGGGTCACTCAGTTAACTAGGATTAAAGCCCAGGCAATCTGGCTCCAGATATGGCCCTCTGTTTTGTTATGGAAGCTATTTTACAAGAAAATTATACAACACAAGGAAAGTCGAATAGAGGTATTTAAAAATGATTGATGCTGATTATAGCCCTGCATGGGGCAGCCAGCCCAAGGAAGGCGTTGATTAACTGGAGGCAAGTCAGTTGAGAAAAGCTTGAAAGCAAAGCTCAGGAAAAATAAACTGGTAGGTGTCCAATGACAAAAAAAAAAAAAAAAGATGTATTAAGGAGAATTTTGATAAAGAAGCCCAGGGAGAAATGAAGAGAAGCCTCTAAGGTCACTTCGAGTGGCATGTGGACTGTGGTTTCCATTCAGTCCCAAGGAACACATCTGGAGAGGTAAAGAGGGAACTGCAGGGCAGGAAACTCCGCGCGGACACAGTGGACAAGGGCCTCTTTCCTGGGTCCTGCCCGACTGTTCATAGAAGGCTTGTGGTTGTCAGTTTTCTGAACACTGCAGAGAAAGGTGGATCTCATGCTTACATGAGTATCGAATATAGATTGTCCCGACTCTACCATAAAAATTAGCCCTGAAGTTATATGCTTTTGGGATAGAGCCAGACATTCTTATTGCTTATTTTTCAGTTACCAGCTAATTTCCCGAAGTTGTACACCAAATAGTTAAAACTTGTTACTAAAGGAAGAACAAGTCAATACTGCAGGAACATTTATATCAAGGTCCACATGGAACTTTCACAGTCGTGGGACTGCTACTATTCCCTGATTCTGACCAGGTACAGAAATTAAACTTACAAATGACCCTAAGTCCAGTCCATCGATAATGAAGAAAATGACCTGCTACCTTATAATTCTTACTTTTATAATTACAAGAAAATTTCTGTTCTCAATCATCATTAATATGTTAAATTATACGTTGATGAACTCTCCAAAGGACAGGTTTTTATAATACCTTTTTACATTTTCTCACTTATGCTGGAATTTTAGACACTAAAAGAAAACCATTCAGAGGACAGTTGATGAGTTTCAAACACATGAAAAGAAAAGACAGGTAACACATGAAGGGAGTGAAAAGAAGCTAAAATTCTTTGAACATTACAAAAAATAATTATGTGTACTTTGGATTCCAGCTGAGATACAGACCCATATATTTTTTTCTTTCTTCTTTAGATATCAACTTACAGCTAGAACTATTAAGATCTCCAATTAACATATGGACTGTAGAAATTTCAAAGTAAGGAAAACAAAGGAGAGGCAAAAACATTTTTCTTTCTATTCAGTATTTTCTCTCACAGTTTCTTCAATTTCCATTCCATGGAGGGAAATTGATATGTACTGAAGATTGTTATTGCCTTCTGAACATGTAAGGCCTGTGACACAAAAGGGAACTTTGGAGCTTTATGATTTATTGCTTTATCATTTTCAGTGCCATCTCTGTACATCCTCACATCCAGGGCAGGCTACAGGACATATTAAAAGGGCAATATTTTTGTACTCCATTTTTAAAGGGCAAAGCACTTACCATTTTTTACATACAAAGTACTTATCTTTTAGCTCACTGATGAGCAACACTGAAGCCTGCTTTTTAGACCTTCAGTACAGCAGAATATATTTTCCCCATTCTCAACCCACTTTTGAATTTGAATACACCATGATTCTTTTTTTCCTGAAAACTGCATTATGTGAACCAACATCCTCCTTTTAAGAGAAATGTGTTTTTTCATATACACACAAAATTATACACACACACACACACAGAGATCCATGCTGGAACTGGCTTCAAATTTTGCAGGTTCATATGGTCCTCTGAGCATCGTCAGAGCCTACACCCACTATCTGAAAAGGCAGAAGTAAACTAAGCACCACCCTAGCCCCAACGAGCCAGAAAACTTAAAGGCATTGGCCATTTTGAATTACAAATATAGTGCCTATGCACTTACTTAGTAAATGACAATGACTGAACTTAAAGTGAAGATAAAGGCCTGATCTTGGGTCTATTCTAAATACTTCCTATGTTCATTTCCATGGACCAAAAATCTGATCCAAAATTTTGATATGAATATTTTTATTTAAACCTCAGTTTTGTTCATTTGTTTGCTGTCTGTCCCCCACCCCCACCCCCTAGCCTGGTGCCCTTAACCATTTTTTTGTCATAGACCATCAGAAAGCTCAATTCCAGCTTTTCATGAGCTCTAGGGTAGGAGTTGACAAGGGCTAGGCAGTAAATACTTCAGACTTTTTGGATCATTACAGTCTGTGTTGCAGCTACTCAACTCTGCTACTGTAGCTTTAGAGCCACCATAGACAATACATAAATAAATGGATACAGCTGTGTTTCAATAAAATTTTATGCAAGACAGATTTGGCTCTCAGTCCTTAGGTTTCAAATCCCTCCCCTGCAGTGAAAACTAATATCTTTTATCCTAGTTATGCACCACATTAAAATTTGTGAAACATCTTTATCTGAAGAAAATGAGATTTATCTGAAGAAACCCAAAACACTAATTCAAAAGGATATGTGTACTCCTCTGTTCATTGCAATGATATTTACAATCGCCAAGATATGGAAGCAACCCAAATGCCCATCAGTAGATGCATGAATAAAAAAGCTGTGGTGCATATACACCACAAAATATTCCTCAGCCATAAAAAAGAAAGAAATTCTGCCATTTGCAACAGCATGAATGGACCTAGAGGGTATAATGCTGAGTGAAATAAGTTAACAGAGAATGACAAATACCATATGACTTCACTTATATGAGGAATCTAAAGAATAAAATAAACAAACAAAATTCAAACAGACTCATAGACATGGATAATGGACTGGTGGTTGCCAAAGAGGAGGTTGGGGGGACTGGGTGAAAGGTGAAGGGATTACGAACTACAAATTGGTACTTACAAAACAGTCATGGGGATGTACATTAGTACAGCCTAGGAAATATAGTCAAAAATATTGCAATAACTATGTGTGATACCAGTTGGGCACTAGAAATATTGAACAGATAATTTTCTAAATTATATGATTGTCTAACCACTAAGCAGCACACCTGAAACTGACACAAAATAAAACTTTTAAAAAATAGAATAAATAAAATAAAATTTGTGAAACAAATTTAAAATCTTAGAATATAAATTGAATTAACATTAGAAAATAGACTTACATGCCAAATACTATAAATTTTAAAATTTTACCTAAAGGCTTGCTTAAGACAATTATTTAAAGTTCATTAATTTTCACAAGATTGTTTTCAGAAACAATGAGTTACCAAATACACAATCACCATTAAATAAAAGCGCATTCCAATAACAATTTCAAATCCACATTGCAGTTAATTTCGTCCCTCAACCTTCCCCCCTCCCATAGCAGTGCAAGTAATTCTGAGATATCCTCATATATCACCACGTTAAAACAAGCACAGAGCATAAAAACAACACAGGTTTTAGTGCAAATACCAAATTTTTACTGGATTTAAATATTGCAGGTTTGAACTCCTAATTTGCATACTATGGTAATTGCAAAGATAAAGCAGTTATATAAATATCATTAGTTTACCAAAAATATGTTTTCCAATTCTAATTTAGAATACTTGATTTTTAAAAATTGCCAATTAAGAAAAATTAACTTTGCAAGTTTCATCATACCATATGTCTGTCTACACTATCTCTTTGTTTTGTTTTATTTTTTCCATAATAATATTTGTTATCCAAAAATCTTCAAATAGAAAACATTTGCAACCTAACTGTAAATTTTATAAAAAACGCCTTTTAATAGAAGTGATTATTTTCCATCCCTTGTTCTTCATTTAGAAATTATACTATCAAGACAAAAATTTTAAATAACAAGAGAAAAAAACAAAAATGTTTTCTTTTTTTTAATTTTTAACATTTTAATACAGATCAACATGTCTGGTTCATTTCAGCTCCTTCGCTGCCAAACCTGGGGGAAGAGACTGCTTCAGTTTCTCGGCCTTCTCTTTGTCTGTGATGACCATGGTACAAACATATCTGCTGCGTCGGACTTTAAACTTCACATTGTCCTTATTTTTCTTGATCTTGGCAGGTTTGGCATCATTTCGCCTGGCTGTGAGCAGGAAGTCCTTGATTTCCTCAATTTAGCGAGTCAAGTCTGCTAGGTGGGGAGAGTGCATGGCTCGCACAGCAAGTGGTAACATACAGAAGAAAAGTGTTTCCCTGGAGAATCTGTAGACGGTCACAGCGCCAGACACACTGCCGTTCAAGGAGTCCTTCCCATGTCTCAGTCTCAGTGCTATGAAGTTACTGAAGAACAAACTCAAATATGAAGTGGGGTAATCAGGAACTCAGAAATAGGCCATATTTCAGCATTAGCTTTTAATTTTGTACCTCTGAATTCTTCACATTGTAGATAATCCCAAAATAATAACACTTATAGCTCCTTAATATCTTTTAACCTGAACTCCTGCTCCACAGGACATAAACACCCCATTTCACAAACAAATTTCAGGAAAATATTCTTTACCATTAAAGCAATGGCAACTTTATATCCATTTTAACAAACTTTAAGACATCAAAACATATTTTTTGACAAAAAATACATAGTTAGTTCTAGCATATTTGGACAAATTCCAGAATCACAAAATCAAACTTTTCCTTTTCCTTGGCGGGGGGGGGGGGGGGGGGGGTGGACACACGGCCAGGGAATCAATTTAAAAGCAGAGTAACTCAAAAACAAAAACTTTAAATTGGTAAGAGATTCTCCTTTAACTTCCCCTTCTAAGATGTTTATTGAAGTCAGTTTTTCCAAAACATAGTCTTATTCTGCCATTTCTAATATTTTAACCTTCATTTCCTTGCTTTGCAATACCTTCACCTGTAACTATTTCAAAGTTTTCTCTTCCAGTAAAGGAAGATTCCAAATGCAAAAGGACCAGGCCACTTGCCCAGATGGTTTTAAATTTGATTTGTTCTCTTTATATTGAGAACTGGTAGTCCTATACCCCCAAAGAAAAATTGAATTCCAAAAGGAAGAAACTCTGAACTCCAAACTGGAAAGCTGTCTTCATATAGGTGACCAATTCTGTCCTCCACAATTTGTCTTCTGGAGTCCATCAATGGATGTGTTCAGAAGTGGCCAAGACACAGGAACAAGGGAATCTACATCTCGGTTGTCATGGTCCCCATTATCACAGTTGTCATTCTCCCTACCTAGGCAACAGGAAGAACAGGAAAATCCTTTTGCTTTATTGTTAGTGATGAATATATGCAATTTGGAGCCAGAAATGGTCCTAATTTTGTGATGACAAGCAAGACACCTGACCTTTCCAAAGTTCAACTTCATCTATAAAATGGGGGTAATAATTTCTACTTTGCAAAAATAGATATCGGAGATCATATTTAAATTTCCAGGTTTAGTTCTAAACTAAAGTACAGTCAATAAAGTACACTTGTCAATAGAGTACAGTCAATAAAAACACTTGTGACTATTAAATGGAAATATGAAATTGCATTTTTATATGTTAAAAATTTTCAAATACAGTTTCACATGCAACCTAATATGTTTTCCCCAGTGACTGGATGAATATGTACAGTGTTATTTTTCATGTCTTTACATTGAAATAATAAAGATGACTGCCGAAAGCCAGTGCCCTCTTACACATACACTAAGCCCGGCTTGGTTTTATTGATGCTGACCGCAAAACAGGGCTTGAAGGAGTGAGCAGAAAAGGAGACGGTTTCCAGTAGCTGCATGTATTTAATACACAATTGGGTTGAAGCTAATTTTTAGGGAAATTTATATATGAGTTTTTGGGTTTGGTCCCAAAAGATAAAATAAACAGTTGACAGCTTATTCTAATGCAATGGGCAACATTACAAATACATGAAATATCGAGCCAATCAAAAACTGTCAAATGAGTTATTTATACTAATGTAAACAATATAATTCATTGCTTTTTTGTGGTTAAGAAACACATAACAAAGTTCCCTAAGATGGGGGATAGATTATTGTAATCCTACTTAAGTGCATGAGTATAGTAGTGTTATCTATATGGCCAAATTCATTGTTTTTTAAAAAACTGTTTTTCAACAAGCATTATATCTTACCTGTATTCTTAGAGTTCCACAGGAATGTCAGTAAATTAATAATGAAATTTAACACTTTATGATTATTATTCCTAAGTCAAACTATATTTGTCTTATAAAGAAAAGAGGAAAAACATTTTCATTTTTTGTAATATTAGAAAATGGCACCAATTCTAACCTATAAATAATAAATAACTGGCACTTAAAATGAAACAGGAAGACAAAGAAAAGCTGACATATACTTTCCTAGATATAAGAAAGGGTATGGATTTCTCCTATTGTTAGAGGATCCTAAATAATTCAACCAATGCCTGTGTTTCATACTAAAAGAACCAATACTTCAATAAATCCAACTGGCCTTTCTTCTACTGATCTTAAGAGATTTCATTCTTTTTAAATGTACAGCCAGGCATCGCTTAAGGACATGGATATGTTTGGAGAAATGCATCATTAGGTGATTTCCGATTGTGCTAACATCATAGAGCACAATTAACAAACCTAGATGGCACAGCTTACTACACATCTAGGCTATCTGATATAGCCTATTACTCCTAGGCTACAAGCTGGTACAGCATGTTCCTGTACCAAACAACATAAGATTAAATCAAGCCCAAGAGAAAACGATGCAATCATGAGGCAGTAAGCACAATGTGTATGAGGCTGCTTCTAGCTTAACGCAGCATGTTGTTTTACAGCAAACTTTTTTATAAGTGAGAAGAATACAGTCTATAATAACAATAAAAATTTAGTATAGTAAATACATAAACAAGTAACATAGTTGTTTATTATTATTTTCAAGTATTATGTACTATACATAACTGCATGTGCTGTACTTTCATGCTACTGCCAACACAGTAGGTTTGTTTATACCAACATCACACAAACACATGAGAACATGCTATACTAGGACACTGTGAAAGCTATGAGGTCACTGGGTGACAGGAATTTTCCAGCTCCATTTTAATCTTCTGGGACCACTGTCATACACGGGAAGATCCAAAAAATAAATGGAATTATCTTCTAGAAGGTGGACCCCTTGTAGTACAGGTTTCCCTGCTAAGTGAGTGTTTAGGAACTCATCTGTATCAGTGTACCAACTGGCGTTGCTGTGAGAGGCTGCATTCAGCCTCGGTGAATTTTTTTTGAAGACTCTTTCAATGCATTTGCCCATTTCAAGATGATGATTTACAAGCCCATCTTCTCACACTGTGCTGAGTGTTCAGCTGTTTTTGACCAAAAATGGCATGACCCCTGTGCCTCACCATCCCTATTTACCCAACCTTAATCCAAGAGACTTTTTTTTTGTTTCCCTGGGTGAAAAAAGTCCTCCAAGAGAAACGTTTTGCTGATGTGGAGGAGGTGAAGCAAAAAATGGCAGAAGCACTACACAGCATCAAAATAAACAAGTTCAAAAACTGTTTTGAACAGTGGAAAAAAACATCTTGATAGGTATATTTCATCAAGTGGAAAGTGTTTTGAAGGTAACTGAAGTTTGAACATGTAAGAATACACAATTTTTTATAAATAAATTCGGGGTTTTTGGGGCTCCCCCCAACCACCTCATATATACAGTCTACCATTGACCGAAATGTCGTTATGTATTGCATGACTGAATTCTAATTTGCTTCACAACCAGTTGTGACTCTGACCAGAAATATCTTCACAGATTTTGTAATGACTACTTGCCTAACAGGGAACAGTTTGCTATATTCCAAAACTCCCATTGGTCCAGAAATGATAGCAACAGAAACTTTACTCTTTTCTAAGCACTTGACACAGGTTAGACTCCTATCCAAAAGAGTTAAGCTTTCTTCTTTAGGAGCTATCACAATAATACTTAAATAAAGTAAGTGATACTTAAAATAAGAATTCAATACAGATGACTAAATGAGTGATCTACTAAAAATTTTAATTTTGTATGTAGCACACAGCTGATTCATTGATTTTTTTATTTGTCCATTGGGTATTTGAAAATAAGGTAGAAAAAAGGAAATAAACCAAACCATTAAAAATGTTTATTAAAATAGCTCATGAATAAGGAATTCATGAATAAGGAATAAATCATATCATTTAATAAAAATGAAGAAGAAAAGAATTGCCTCTGATTAATCTTGCACGAGGAGATTTTAAACCATCACTAATCAGAAAAAGTCAGTTTGATCTAAAATGAATTTTAGTTCCTTTTGGATGTTTATTCAATTTTATTCAGATAAATTGAAACTTTACTCAGAGCTTAAATTATAATTTAAGTATCTATGTGATTAATGGTCCCATACAGTTTTAGAAAATGAAATACCACTTTTCAACTCATCTGAACTAATGAAATATCATCCAATAAATTAAACCCTGATGTGTTTTGAATCAAGCATACAATTTACAGTGACTATGTGTACCCTATTAATGATTTAAGGACAAGGTAAAAAATCAAAAATGATGACACGGGAATTCTTAGCAAATCTATAGCAACCTACAGTCTCATTTGGATGTGTACATTTATCGTTTTATAGTTTACTGATGATTCATATTCACTGAATATGATCTTGTTAAGATGCTGCCAAAGGAATTACTTTATTCAAAATCTAATTTCTTCATTAAGAAATCTATCACATTTCTGATAATCTGAGCCTATCATTTTTCCATGAATGTTTTACATTTTACATTTTTTAAAGTGACTAAAGCAATCTATCATGTTTGGAAATAGCAATTCCACAAAAGAATGAATTGTACATTTTGTGATACAAACTCAAATGTATTACATTTGTCTGGTTTTCTATTAATATTCATGAAATTTTTTGCGCTATCTGTTTCCTAGATTGTAGTTAATTCAGTTCCCACTGTTCCAGTAAATGTGGTTGAACAATAGCCCAAAGTGCTATTTTGTGACGTGTACTGAAGTGTTAATATGTAATATGGTTAAAAATGACTAATAACAAAGATAATAAGAACTTTTTTACAGTCTACTCCCCAATAAGTGCTGGAACTTGCTTGCATTATCACTGGTCTTTTTAGATTTGGGCCTAATATATAAATATTTGCCATTGGCATCACTATAAAATCCAATAAGCTAGAATATAATATGAGAAGGTGGTATACAATCAAATTTTAAAATTCCAATCATTCAGTTGCCTTTTATGTGATCCAGCTATGTATTCCATACCCAGGCATCTCAGGCTCCGCATTTCCAGAACATAAAGCTTTATCTTAACTAACATCACAAACACACTCTCCCTCCTTTATTACGCATCCTTGTTATGGAGAACAGTTGAAAGCAAGTGCTTTGAAGTTAGGTGAGTCTAAGTCCAAATTCTAGCTTTGCCAGTATAATAAGTTTTACACCATAGGTTAAAAGAGATAAGACAAGTAAAGCTTTTAAAAGCATCCTAAATCAGTAATCTAAAAGCCTTAGTCTCTTTCATTACTCAAGCTTTGTTACTTCTTGAATATCTAAATACCCCCACTGTGACAGCCTTAGTTTACATCTTTATTGTGTTTCTGCATTATTTCTGTTTCCTCCTCAATGGTCTACGTGCCTCAACTCTAGGTTCCTCCAGTCCACTTTCCATAAAACGTCCAGAATAATGTCACTAAATGTCTGGGATAATATCCTATTATCCTACAACACAACACAAATCTCCTTATTTTACTTTTCCAAGTTAAGCTTTCAGTAGCCTACACCCAAATTCCTTTGTATGATTTGTAAAGCCCTCGGTGATCTGAGATGTAACTCAGTGTACCTACTCACGTGGTGAGGATTTTCTCTCAGTGCTCCTCAGCCTCCATCACACCTAACAGATGTACCATCTCTACATGCTTTCGCATGTGCTTTTTCCTAACCTGGAGGAGTAGGAACGCAATAAGCACATCCCTCCAGATAGATCTGAGCTGTCACTTTATATTAGCATGTTATACAGCAGAATTTTCTAGGTAAGATCTCTTAAATTAGATTACTTGTTTAATTATTACAGAAAGAAGAATTATAAATCAGAATTCTAGTTCAAAATCTTTTCAGACATGCAGCACTGTTCTTTATTGTTAATACAAACTAATGCTTTCAACAAGATCAGAAACAGTGCTTTCCAAACCAACACTTCACAGGTGAGCCTAGAATCCAATTCTAATAGGACATACTAGAGTGAATTTCTGAGAATTCATAATCAGATTTCCTAATAATTCTTATATAATGTTAAGTGTAATAGAATTTAAAGACATGAAAGTTAAAAATTTCTTTAAAAGCAATACCATGAAAGATTTTTTTTAAAAAGTAAAAAGCATGTAGGAGACCATGAAAATGCAAATAGTACACAGTAAAAAAAAAAAAAAAATTTAGAAACATTGGTTTTAGGATTATCCTGTTCCTGGTATTACTTTGAGTAATGGGTCAGATTTCCCTTGCACATTTGCAACGATCCCATTGTCTCTCCTACATGATTCTTTACCTGGATTTCCTGGAAGATATATTACTACTTCATAGCAGTATAAACGGAAAATAAACAAATTCCGGGCACCAAAGAACCAGCAGCTGAGTACCTGTAATGGCTGGCTCTGGTTCCTCTCTCAGTGGTCTGAGCATGTTTGATACACCACAATTCAGCATTTATCATGGTCCCCTTCTCCTCCCTGGGAATCACAGATTTTTAAGGCTGTAACTGCACCTAACTTCATAGCTAGAAATCTTCATCAAATTCATCTTCATGGATTTTCTCCATAGCATACAGCTTATAGGAACTCAGAGGCTGTTTAAATTCCTCCGATACTGTTATGTCGATCTATCACACTGATTGAGTAAGCATAAATTAACAGCAATTCTAGATGAAGGAAAATTAAATATACTTCATCTCTTTATTGTCCTTATAATTAAGACAAAATAGCCAATAGAGAAGTGTTTCTCAAAGGAGGAACTATTGACAGTTTGGAACAGATAAGTGTTTCCTGTGCATCGTAGGATATTTAACAACATCTCTGGTCTCTACAGGCTAGATGTCACTAATGCTACCCACCGCCATGTCAAGTGACAACAAAAAATGTCTTCAGACATTGACAGACATTCCCTGGAAAAGAACAAATTCACCCCTGATCGAGAACCATGTTGTTTCTGAAGTGCAGTCTCTAGGTCAGGGGTTGGCGACTCACAATCATGAGTCAGTCTGGCTCCATTAGCATATGTCATAGCCAGTTTTCATATATCCCATGAGCCTAAGAATGGTTTTTACATTTTTGAAAGACTGCATCGAAGAGGAGGTAGAAGGAGAATATGTAACAGAGACAGGAGGTAGCCTGCGAAGCTTCAAATATTTGCTGCCCGGCACTCTCGAGAACAAGTTTGTCAATCCTTGACATGAATAAACCGAGGCTCCAGGAAGTTAAATGACTTGTCCAAGTTCACAGGTTCTGACATCACATCTATTTTTTTCACTATTCTCAGATTTTTACACTTCTGCACTGTATTTTTCACAGGACAATTAGCATTCAAAACAAGGCTTCCCAAGGAGGAACAAGACAAATAAAAGGGATTGTCTTCCATACTCGCAAGTTTGAGTTTGCGGCTGCTGCTTCCTTTCAGAGATACTGTTTGGTTTGCAGGGTAGGAATCCAGCAACATATTCTCTGGTTTCATGTGCATGACCTGCTTTTCTTTTTTGGGGGGGTGGGTTGGGACATGATAAAACAACAACCTTTTCTATATTCTAAAATATTAGAAGCAGGATTTTTACCTACTTAATTTTGGGAATTATCAGACGAAAGGATAAATAAATGTGGCAGATCAGTACAATGGAAGGTTATTCAGCGTTAGGAAGGAATAAAGTTACGTGTTGCAACATGAGTGAACCTTGAAAACTTTATGCTAAAGTGAAATAAGACACAAAAGGACCAGTATTATATGATCCCATGTACATGAAATAAATAACTAGATTAGGAAAATTAATTCATTGGTTATCAGGGGTTGTGAGTAGAACAGAATTGGGAATTATTGCTTAACAGGTATAAGTTTTCTGTTTGGAGTAATGAAAATGTTTGGAAATAAATAATGGTTATAGTTAGACAGCATTGTAAATATTATTAATTCCACTGAATTTACACTTAAAAATAAAATGGTAAATTTCATGTTATATATATTTTACCACAATTAAAAATAGATTTACCCTGGCGGGATAGCTCTGTTGGTTACAGCGTTGTCCCAATACCCCCAGGTTGTGGGTTCAACCCCTGGTCAGGGCATATATAAGAATCAATCAACAAATAAATGCATAAATAAGCAGAACAACAAATCAATCTCTCTGTTTCTCTCTCTCTCTCCCTCTCTCTCTCTCTCTCTCCCCACCTTTCTCTCTCTCCCCGCCTTTCTCTCCCCAATCTATCTATCCCTATATCTATCTCATAAATCAATAAAAATTCATAATGGCTTTAACTTCATGCAATACCTGAATACCTGAGCGCTGAGAACATGGTGAACCATTTACTTAGCTGGTGACCATCCACCCTGCTTTTGCTTTAAATCAGGGGTTCTCAAGAGAAGCATTGTTGATAATTTTGGGGTGGAATACTTCTTTGTTGTCAGGAGATGTCCTATGCATTATAGGATGTTTAGCAACATTGCTGACCTCAATGTGCTGAATGTTAGCAGCATCCTCCTCCTTTTGTTCAACAAAGATGTTCCCAGACATTGCAAAATATTCCATGGGGTGGGGGAGGGTGGTGGGCAAAAATCCCCAGCTGAGAACCACTTCCTTGAGATAATGCATATGGTTTTGAATTGCTTAAGAAAATCTTTAATAAAGGGTTATCAATGCACGCTCACACACACACACACACACACACACACACAAATCCCTTTCGTACAGCGATGGTAGAGCTATTAAACCATAAAGAAATGGCCTTGTGACATAATGAGCTCTCTTTCAATTGAATGTTTAAACAGAGATTGAGGGTCATTCTTTAAAAAGTGTCTTCCATTAAGTAGGAAAATGGACTTTGCATCTCAAGTAATTCCAGCTATGAAGTTTCTCTGGTTCTGAGTACGGTTTACTCTGTTCCATATAGGCATTTACACATATATGAATGTTAACTGACTGAGAAATTCTTCTTTATAAAGTTTGTTCGGTGCTTCTATTCTGCTGACAAGAACTGCATGGAACTGCATTGTATTATGATGTTTTGCAAAAGACCTTGAAAAGAGAAAGGGGGTGTTACTTTTTATTTTACCTAAGCTCTAGAAAGAAAAATAACTTGATTGATCATTATGACCTTCTGCATAAGTATTCATTTGGAATTAATCACTTAATCATTTGTGTATTTTAATATTACTATTATATCTAGTGCCTTTTTTTTCTTTGAAAATTATTACGTCAAGGTATTTTAGATTCTGGCTAATGTATAGTCAAAATGAGAACACTTTCTCAATTCAGAAAATGCTTTTGGGTAGAGAGGATGCTTAAGGAGCCTTTAGGAAGGATGATAACGTTTCCTGACTTATGGACACTTCTTTGTTCTTCTCTTTATGTTTTCACATTGTAATGTAAAAGCAATTCTGTAGTCACATAATGCCTGGATTCCTGAAACATTTAAAGACAAAAATGGGCTTTCTTCATCTGTCTGCAACACCACCATCAAGACCTTTCTTTAGCATAAGGAATTTATTATTTCAACACTTGTTTATTCTCCCCAAGATTAGTATACTAGGTGGTCATACTGATTAGTACACTAGGTGGTCACCATGGAAATGTTTGCTACATTGATTGATTGTCTACCAACAAAACATCTACAATTGATAAAAATCTTTGAATATCAATATTTCTTTTTATCATACACAGTAAGTCTAATCCCTCTCTGAAAAGCTAATAAAATGCAAATACAAGAGAGATGTTTTCAGACTTCAAAACATCAAATGGTAAAGGGAGGAAAATTGCTGAACAATTTTTTACCGTTTCTTTTCCAGTCACTACTATAACTGTATTCGACCCAAGAAGCCCTTAGTGTTTGGTGAAATAGCAAACATAATCCTCTTTGCACTTTACAAACAGAGGTCTGTTGAAATGTTTTTATTACTCTATTTGAATTGCAATAAATGCAGATACTAGATTTAGATGTTTACAATAGATTTATGTTGATTATATCTGTGTTTCCTGTCAAATTAGACTGCACTTTGAAAATGTTAAAAGGAGGTACACTATTGCTTTCTGCTCTCATAGCTACTTCTCAGCTCAGATATTTGTTAAACCCAAATCATTTAGATTATCTGTGTATCTTAATAAGGTGTCCAGTTACAATTCAATATATACACATTCTAATCTCATTCATGTCTGAATTCCATCTTAACTATTGAACACTGCTACTATTCAAACCTCAGGCCCTTATTTTCAACATTGCTCCATTCAAAAAAGAAAAACTTTCATTCTGAATTTGTTTGTTGTATCTGCTATAGCGAATTGTCACAAACTTGGTGGCTTAATTCAACAGAAATTTATTCTCTCACAGTTCTGGAGGCCAGAAGTATGAAATCAAGATATCAGCAGAACCTTCCTCCCTCCCGAGGCTTTAGAAAAAATCCATTCCTTGCAACTTCTAGCTGTGGGTCACTGCCCAGCATTCTTTGGTGAGTCTTGATTTCACTCCAATCTCTGCCTCAATCTTCACATCAAAACCCAGTTCTGTCACTTATGGTTCATGTGACCTTGAATAAGTTTCTTAACCCCTTGGGTCCTCAATTTCCTCATCTTTAATGGGAAAAATGTTTCTACTTAACTCATGTGGTGAATGTTCTTCAATATTTTAAAGTACTTGGAATAATGCTTCATTTACAATAAATGCTACATAAATGCTTATTAAACAGAGCAAATAATTCCATTATATTCCAATATAAGAAGCCATTGCTAATAACATCATATACCACATGAAGAACTCTATCACTTTGAAACGATCTATTCCAGCCTCTTCTGATTGATTATCACTTACAACAGGTAGGAGATAAGACAGATCAGCATGAAGGCACCAGACACTGTACTGGGGCTCACTAAAGAAGAGCAAAAAAGCTAAAGATGGGGGGAAAGATATTTGTTTGTTTCTTTGTTTGTTTGCTTGCTTGTTTCCTATAAGCAACAAAGCTTGGCACTCTTTGAATTCCCTGCTTTCATTTTTACCTCATAGGCCTGGCAATCAAGTGGTCCCACTGTGTGTTCTCTGAATAAAATCTTTATGGCATTGCTTGCTAACTCAGTTTGAATGAACCTTGAAGATGTAGTGCAGGTTTGTCAGCTCTCATTAACACTGACCCCCACTGCCCACGCTTGGCCCTAATTCCTCTGGTTTCAGTGAAAACTGACCTCTCAGGGAATGACAGTACCTTTCCTCCTCACCTATGTAGAAACCTTCAGAAGACAACTGCTTTACCCACTCCTACCTCCCCACTAAGAACATTCTGTCTGTTCTTACACAACAGGCATTTATTTGTCTATTGAAGGAATAGATCCATTTTAAGTTGTGTTTAAGATCACTTGAACACTGATGTATTTTATTATTTATTTTTCTACACAAATTTTCCTTCTTCCTTCCATTCCTCACTCTTTTACCTATACTAAAAATTACCTTAAGCCATTTTTGGATTAAGACTTTATGTCTTAATTAACACAGACTATTCATTGTAGAGCTTATTATATTTCTCTGTTACCTTGGGCCTATGAGCCTGGTGATAATTTTGTTTTCTACTTGCATCAAGTAATACAAAGCTTTCACACCATCTCTGACTCTCAGTGGTTTGTCTCTCCTGGTGAGACAATGTAGGTTTTAGTTCCACTTACAGTATTTTCACATACCATCTCCCAGAAAAATTTTAAAACTTTTAGCGTAATTGTGTTTCTTATCAAAACAACTTCAGAATGTGTTGTTGCCTCTGTTGAAAGCTGAAAAAGAAAGCATTTTTTTCATCATCATGATCACTTACTCAATTAAATTCCCCTCAGTCTTTACATTGGAAGTGCTTTCATGGAAGCTCTTAATAAGAAATAGACTCAAAATTAAGGAAAGGCAAATAATTCTTCTTTTCGTCATTAAACCTAGATTACAGATTCATCAATTCTATTTCTTTTTTTATTGGTTGAATTTTTAAAATTTTACTTGTCTAGTTATCTTCATATTGAAAGTTTTCTGGGATAAGAATTTGGCAATCATTCAGGGATTTTAAAGAGGAAGAAGCCATGTTCGGCAAAGGGCATGAGAAGCGCAATCAGAGGGGGGAGTGGCATCCAAAAAACACCAGATATCATAAAGAAAAATGTATATGTAAGAATAAGAAGTGGATATACTTGCTCAGGGAAAATAAATAAACTGAGGCAAGGGACACTTAGATTGCATGCTAGCTGGCAAAGAAATATGAAACCAAAGAGGTATTGATCTGAGGCACGGCTTGCTGGATCACGCTACAGCCTTTTTACACTTAGAGTGATGAGAATATTTACAGTTTTGGCTCAGAAAGTGCTTCTGAAGTTTAAATCCTTTGCATGTGTTAATCTACCCCCTCTTCATATGGTTTAATAAAAGCTAGAATAGTTAGTGATGTCATTGAATTAAATATAATACCATATAACTATTTTAACATTAAAATATTTTATGGTATAGATAGGTAGATGTATAGATATATGGAGATATAAATATAGCTATATCTCAGTTAAAATTCACTGCCAAAAAAATCACATGCTACAAGTAATACAAACCATGTGGAAACTGTAGCATATAGAAGAGAAGAACACTACACAGCTACTGTTGATATACGGGAATTTAAAAGAAAAAATGAGCCAATACTCACTGTAACACATCAAAAGAAAAATGACAGGGACACATATGGTCTTTTCCAGAAGAAAATTTGTCTTTAGCTTCTCTCACAATCTAATGGAAATTAATCTCCACATACCCATATCAGAATTGCTTTTTATTCAAATGTAGTAAAATAACCTATTTCTTATCAAATTAAGCTTTTCCATATGCTATTTTAACTTGGGAAACTTTAGTCTCTCAAGTATCTTTGTAGGAGAGTTTACATGTTGGAGAGGAAGGGGTCAGGGAATCAGTATTTTTAACTCCTGAGTTTGGATTGATTATTCAGCAGATCGGATACAAATATATCCCAAAACTTCTAAAAACAAATCAACAGAGCCAATAATAAGTATTAGAAATGAAGGGTAAAATTAAATACTACCTGATATTTGTAAACTAAATATGTATAGGTTTTAGGGGTAATATTCTCAAACCCACATTCATCATTGGAGTAAATCGATCCAATCTAGAGCTGTGAACTAATAGATTATAAATATAGCTGGTTTTCTACTAAAATTCCAAATAAAATGCCAACAGCGAAGTTGATTTTTGCAACTTCCTTAATGTCCTTCTTCTAAGTGAGTGCTTAAACCTCACCAAGAAATATTTCAGAACTCCGTGGTATCCGTTTAACAACCAGTTCTCAGGGGAAAGGGTAGAATAGGGGCTGATTTGGTTTATACCATTTGCCCATTTCCTAGGCATAAATACTGCCACCACGGTCCCATTCCAAGCTACCAGCCTGAATGCACTGATGTGATGCTGGGAATGGATGCACAGAATCAGCTCTTGTGAGCCAGTGCTAGCCTGCTCCCCGTCACCGCTGAAGCTTCCATCCATCATGTTCAGAGATGTTAAAGCCAATGTCGGGTCAAAAACAAACAACATTTCTGGGTGCGAATTTCAATCTGTATAATTGTAATGATCATTATGAGAATGTTTACTGGGTAAAGAAGACAAGGGAATTCTAGCCAGCTACACTTTTTGGAGGAGCTATAGCAGGAGACCTCAAAGTCTAGAATATGCCATAGATGGCTGCACGTGAACAGTGTAGTCAGAAGTAAAATCCCATTTCTTGGAATAGCCCTGATACGTCATGGCCGCTGGGCGGATGTTCCCTGGATGACTGCTCTGGTTCATCAAGGTGTAAATGAAGCTCCTGCTTCTTCAGCAAGGCTCAGCACCATCACAGCTCCTTTCTTCAATATGAGTGCTTCGTGGGATAATGGCTTGGTTTTCTCTGTAATTTAGTATCAGTGCAGCTGGGCTGTCTGTCAGTCAGAGGAAAGGCTAAATAAAATCATCAGAAACCAATGACCATCTCATAATAACCATCCGGAGACAGGAAATCCTTGAGGCAATTCCCTATCAGGGGTCATGCAGCATTCCCCATGCAAGCTGTTTGTAGGGCAAGCCTGACCACCTCCGTGGTGCTCTAAAGAAAAAAGTGGTGCTTTCAGTGTGTTTATGTTGTTTTATTTGTCAAAGGGGCTAACACTCTGGCTTTTGTGCCTGATCTTTTTCTATACTGTTTTAACATATAAATTGTGCTGAGTTGCACTGACAACCTCAAGACACATGGCTGTGTTGATAGGGCTAAATAAAACCATTACATCATACTCTTAAAAAGCATCTTCTTAAATTTGCTCACACAGCCATGCCAATTGCATTAGGTACATGAACTGGTAAGGAAAGCTGTATGTCTCTGGACAGTTTCATCCATACTGCCTGATGTATAATCTTTTAAATATATTTTCCCATGTTTTCCTGTTGCAAACAGGGAGCTAAAACAATCACACTATCAATTAGATTCTATCTCTGGGGACCAGGTGCCTTTCAGTCCCTTCATCTCTGCCATGTACCTTTACTGCCATCTGCTGATAGGAGTCTCCCATCTCCGGTCTTGTGCTAAGTTGTCACAGCTCAACTAAAACTTTGGCTGAACAGGAAGAGCTCAGCTGCTAACAATTGAAGTTAAGCCCTCTCAGTCTCAAGTCTGGCCTGAAATTATTCTTTTCCTGGAAGCTTCAAACTGGAGCTTAATGTGTACGCTATCCATTCACTTCTGAGCAACACTTATGTGTGGTAAAAATTAGCCTGGTTTTTATTGGTCAGAATAGTTATTAATATGGAGGCTCATTTAACTGCTACCTATACTGTAAGTTGTCCATATAAAGAATTTGTTTTGCAGTCTGGCACTGGAATAAGAACAGACATATAGATCAATGGAACAGGATAGAGAACCCAGAAATAAATCCATGTGTCTGGTCAATTAATATTTGACAAAAGAGGCAAAAGCATAAAATGAAGTATGAATAGGCTCTTCATCAAATGGTGTTAGGACATCTGGACAGCTACATGCAAAACAATGAAACTCAATCACCAACTTGCACCATACACAAAAATAAACTCAAGGTGGATAAAAGACTTAAATATAAGTTGTGACACAATAAAAGTCCTAGAGGAGAACGTAGGTACGAAAATCTCAGATATTCCATGCAGCAATATTTTCACAGATATGTCCCCTAGAGCAAGGGACGTAAAGGAAAGAACAAACAAATGGGATTTCATCAAATTAAAAGCTTCTGCACAACTAAAGAAAACATCAGCAAAATGAAAAGGGAACCAACCGTATGGGAAAATATATTTGCCAATGATACCTAGGAAAAGGGTTTGATCTCCAAAATATATAAAGAACTCACACAGCTCCACTCTAGGAAGACAAACAACCCAACTAAGAAATGGGCAAAGGACCTGAACAGACACTTCTCCGAGGAGGACATACACAGGGCCCAGAGACATATGAAAGGATGCTCAGCATCACTAACCATCAGAGAGATGCAAATTAAAACCACAATGAGATATCAGTTCACACCAGTCAGAATGACCATCATAACCAAATCAACAAACAACAAGTGCTGGCAAGGTTGTGGAGAAAAGGGAACTCTAATACACTGTTGGTGGGAATGCAGACTGGTGCAGCCACTGTGGAAAACAGTATGGAATTTCCTCAGAAAACTAAAAATGGAACTGCCTTTTGACCCGACAATTCCACTGCTGGGGTTATACCCTAAAAATCCAGAAACACCAGTTCTAAAGAACTTATGCACCTCCATGTTCATAGCAGCACAATTTCCAATAGCCAAGTGTTGGAAGCAGCCTATGAGCCCATAAGTAAATGAGTGGATCAAAAAACTGTGGTACATTTACACAATGGAATATTATGCAGCAGAAAGAATGAAGGAGCTCCTATCATTCACAACAGCATGGATGGATTTGGAGAGCATTATGCTAAGTGAAATAAGCCAGGCAGTAAAAAATACCATATGATTTCACCTATAAGGGGAGACTAATCAACAGAACAAACAAGCATGTTAAATGTAACTAGAGACATTGAAGTGAAGAAAAAGCTGACAGTAAATAGAGG